>JAUUDW010131015.1:0-10681 GCA_032361385.1 Panulirus guttatus | reverse complement strand
GTGAAAGCACAAGAAGATTTAAATGCCTTGGTCTTGCAACAATGTTTAGATGTCTACGATGGATGTCATTGTTCAAATGCCTTATACAAAGGTACTGCTCTTTAACACTTCAAGTTTTACCAATCTTTCTCCACCTGAGGGACACTTCTTGTGCCACTGACCCAACCCAAAATAGTAAAGTTTTACTATATCAGGTGGCCAAATAATCTACAAAAATAAGAAAATGTGAGATCTCTTTAAAAACATTTTTATCCTGTCCCTTATATTTTCAATATTTACACAGCCTTGTGGCATTCTAAAACCTTTAAATTCCCTCAGTCTAATTCTCTGCCCACATTAAGATTACATATATGCTGCATTTACCAGCCTTAATTCTATGTTGTTCTGAGATTTTATTTTTCCAGTAAAGTGGGCAGATGGGGAAGGACAGCTGAATGTGTCAGAGGACAGGGTGGCAGATGTGGGGTGTTTTGGACATGGAAGTATGCAAAATGAGAGAATCATGGCAAGTGGTTTGCTGAAAAGAGAAGGGATGGTGAAAGCCTTGCTTAAGATGAAGCGCACTATAGTGGCAGAGCACAGGGGTGACTGTGTTGTTGAATGAACATCCAAGACCTTTGCCCCTCTTGTACCCTATGATTCATTTCAGCTCCCTTAGCTCTATCTGCTACTATATTTTCCATTCATTTTGCCTATTTATTTGATGTTTCACTGATACTTAAGAAAATATATTTTGTACTAAAAGGCCATGATATCTATCTATTTATCTATATCTCTGATGCCTGTTCCAATTGGAACTCCCTTAAAGGGGTGGCCATGGCAACAGAGTCTCCATAACAAGCCTGTTCTAATTGGAACTCCCTCAAAGGGGTGGCCACGGCAATAGAGTATCCATAACTAAAGAATTTCAGTACCAAGATATATTTACGTGTAACCTTAAAAGTGAGCAATTAGGGGACTACTATCAACACTTAAACATTAGGTAAGTATGAAAATTCAACCACAAGGTGAAAAAAATTATGAAATGACAGATTAGCATCCAAAAGTAACAGAAAATATACATACACCTTTTTGTTGGCCTGGTCCAGTGCAAAGTGAGTACGAGGCAGAGATGTGAATTACATGTCTGACAGCCCCCGATAAAGGGAGGAAGGCACGAAGATGGTGTTTCTTTCTTCCTACTAAACTCGTTTTCCTACTGTACTCATTTAATTTCACAAAGAGTCAGAGCACTGGTGGTAAAGAATTTAAAAATATTATACCTTCCACACAAAACATCTGGGTGAGGAAGACTAGCTGGCAATTCTGGGGAGGATACTAAGGATACTAAAGTTATCTCTTTCTTTATACTATACACTCTACACCCTACTCTTATTTCATATAAAATCTTATTTCATATACAGGAACACCACTGGTGGTAATTAACATGAAGAATGAAATATTACAACATTCACACTACATAAAAGTAGAAAGACTACAGTGGCTAGCATGCATGGGGAAGATACTGGGGATGTTTTTCCTTTAGAAATATTATAGCTCTAAAGCTATCAACTATCAAAAAACTCCGTAACACATGATGACATAAAAAGAACATCACGGGTAGAGGTTGAGTAATTTTTCCTACAGGCGAGATCAATGGGAATACCTCATTAGATATTTTGGTTAAAATCACTCTCTAGTCACATATTTCTTCACATTCTCATGTTATTCTTCTTCACCTTTCTTTCTAATTGATACATACCATGTTTTTCCTAACAACTTTGGAAATCCAACAATCTACATACATTCTGTGGTGACATCTTGTATGCACAACATTCAGGTTGCCAACAGCACATTTATATAACAATTGTTGTTCAGGTACTGAGGAGAAAACTTATTCTTAAAACTTTTTTGCAGTAGATGACCTCTATAGCCTACTAACAGCACAATAAATCAGCTGCATACTTAAACTGAGGTGGGAAAACTTAGCACATCAACTGTTGTTGGCCACAGTTATCTAAGAAAACATCGACTGCCATCAGTCACCACTTAAGCATTAAATAACAAAAATTTTACCTGTAGCTTAGTCAGTAGTAGCAGTCATAAAATGACACTTTTCAAAACATTCCTTTTCTTTGATTTCAACTGAAGTGGATGAGGCCTAACCTACTGCATATTACTTTTCTAAGTTTCAATAAAAACATTGAGCAAAATGATTCATTTTCATCACCATCAATACGTAAAGGTGCAAATATGCCTTTCAGGAAAACTGCAAGGAAAATGGCTCTAACACAATAGAAAATGTGGGAGAATGCTCCTCCATACTTGGAAAAAACTGTACTAAAAAATGTTAAACTAGAACAATGAAACTTAATCATGGGTTGCTATCAGATGACAGCCTATGACCAGTTAAACAAATGGTACACTATCAATATGGTGATACCATATTCACATATATTGTTCTCAATCATTTATATTGTTTGTCTTGACCTATAAAAGCAAAGGAGATAACAAACTTTTCAAGAGTGCCATGGTAGCTATTAATTGCTGTGACGTATTCAGTCGCTGACTACTAATAACACATTAAATCTAGTAGGTGAATACTCCTCCTGGAGCAGCATTCATTAGTTACAAAGTTATTGGTGAAATATCAAATACGATACGAATTCAGTTCGATGTTTTCTATTACACAAGCATATTCCCCTAAAAAAAATCAAATGAATAAATCATATAATAATCAAAAGAGATAAACAAACCAATCAAACAACTAGCAAGAGGTTTCATTATGATATTCCTAATAATCTAAATGGACAAAGGAAAAGTTGATCAAATTCATACTCACATGAAGAACTATACAGCACTGTATAAAATCATCAAAATATATAACCCCTTTTCCAGATCTGTCAAAACGCCTCATCAGTACATCATAAAACTTGTCAGAAAACCTGTAAAATAATTAAATAAATCATTATTAGCCTTCTTTCTTCTTTTATTGGTTCTCTATCTATGAAACACTCACAATGCAATTCAGTTACAAGTGTTACACGATCAAATTACCAATGATTTTACATCCCTTAGATTTTGCTATTTCTATATTGTTTCTGCTCACTCAACTTTTCTCTATCTCTAGGTAATCTACCTGTACAGAGTATTCCCATTCTTTTTATACTTTAACAGCTTGAATCATAAAGTGCTGACAGAGGGAAGCTAATTCATCTTACAGAGGTTTTACTAGAGAAAAATTCTTGCACTAATATCTTCACTAATAGCTTCCCATGCCCTCATTCAGTCCACTGACAGTATGTTGACCCTGTATACAGCACTGTTCCAATATATTCTATCCCGGGCAAGCCTTCACCCTCTTGCACGTTCAGGCCCCAATCACTCAAAATCTTTTCACTCCATCCTTCCATATCCAATATGACCTCCCCCTTCTCCTTGCTTGTTCCACTTCTGACAATAATAATGAGGACTGACAAAAAGACAGTGTACATTCTTTTCCTTTGCATCAGATATTCACATATGTCATTAAAGTGTGCTAGTAGCTGTGTTTGTGTGCTCCTTCCTGGAATAAATCATTCTGGCCTGTACTTATGTGCTTATAAGCTCTATTATGTTTTCTTTACTAGTCTTTAAAATATTTTGAATATATGTATTGTTAGGCAAACTGGTTTAGAGAGATAGAGACAAAGAATGAAATAAAAAGGAATAAAGGAGGCCTTGGTATACTGGGGTCTGAACATTCAGAAGAGAGAGGCACCCATGGCATAGAATGAACTGGTTCAATGTGGTATACAGTGAGGAGACATGCTGTTAATGGGCTTAATCAAGGCAATGAAGTCAAGGTAACCATGGATTATTCAGAGGGATTTGGATGTGGATAGCTGGTTTAAAGACATCATAAATAAAAGTTAGAAAGTGGATGGGTGCATATGAGGCTTTTGTTCATTTGCTCTTGATGCTAGCTCACTAAGGCATGTGAGGAAATCAGACACAAAATAAAAGTAAATGGATCCAACCTGCATCCTCCTATAACTTCAAATGGTCAACCACTCCCACTCTAACTGTACTAAGAATAACATACAATACAAACAACACTCACTTTCCATATCACAAAGACCAAACAAAGGTCATACACAAACTAAATGCCTCGCAACACTTAATGACACCTGTATTGGACAAGGAAAAGAATCACTTAGCATCCTCTAGAAACAATTCACCTGCCTGGTCACCCATCCTGTTTAAAGCAAATATAACTGCAATTCACACAAAACTGAGCACTCAGCACAATCAATGACTGCTAGCACCAACAAATCAAAAATACTTCCAATAAATTTTCACTTCAATATGCTCAGAATTCAGTTCTTTGTGACAGCACCTAAACAACTTCACAATCACCCTCTTAACACCTAGGTAGAAATAAAAATCTTATGCCTGCTTCAAACTTCAGCAACCTATACTCACATGACAATAACAAAACATTTTCACACTTTAATGCTTTAACAAGCACTAAAAAACTGTCCTCTTAACCAGGTCTTAAACTGCAATCTACTACACATATGCTCCCCTGAACCTACGCTCACCAGGCATGTATGACCTATGCCTTCCCATCTGCGTTCTGGATAACATCCATCTCTTTGACAGCACAAATATAGATTTAACTTATCAAAAGACCCCTTTGCTCAAGAGGCAACTTTGTACTGAAGAAACTGAACATTTACTCTTCAAATATCCTGCACAAACCATATGAAGACATACAAAAAAACATCACTGGACTTTTTTAACCTGCAATCCCACTCAATGGATGTGTCCAGCATTGTAAATGCTGTAGGAACCCCAAAAAAGGGGATCCTGGAATAGGATCATTTAGAAACATATCTATGGAATGTTCTGAACAGATTAATTACCAGGTGTATATAAACTTTTATGATCTTTATCATTTTTGTTAGCTAAGATGTGAAAAACCAAGCTACATACTAACCTGTATCCAAAAGTTGTAAGGGCTGTCTTAAGCTCTTCTTTGCTTATATTACCCGAGTTATCTCGATCAAAAGACCGGAAACACTGCTGCCAATCTGTCACATATTTCCATAAAGCTCCAAACTCCTCGAATGTAATCGTGCCTGATCCTTTCTTATCAAACATTCCTGTAATAATAAACTATGGTAAATCATGTGATATTAGAAGAAAATAAAAAAAAAAACATACAGGGATAAGTTTTCACAGCTTGGGACAGAGTAGCAGCACAGTAACCATTTAACTGTGGGATGAGGTTGATAAGTTCATGTGAAAAAAAATCTCTAATGAATTCATAGATTGGTATGAGAATAAGAAAGATAACACTTCGCAAGTTATATAACAATCCTCGTGTCAGCCTACTTGAGAGCTAAGTAAATGAGGGGAAGGGGTGTGGCTGACAAGTCTATCAGTTCAGGATAAGAGATGACATGGAGTTCTTGTTCCTTTTTTTACTTGTACCTTATCACACTCTACTAGTATTTCATACCCATGTACACTGGTAGTGGGAAATAAAATCAATATACTTAGAAATATTACATCAAATGCACCAAAATGTATGTGGGGAGAAGTTGTAGCTGGTGAGACTAGGGGCAATCCTTCCTCATCTGTTACTCTTTTTCACTTTCCTAACTAACTAATTCGTATGGTAACAAAAGTTCCACTTCATCACTTATATAATCCAACACTCTACATATTTCATGATGAAACTTTTAGGTTCTTCCTTATCCCTCCCTTTCCCTATCAGTCACCAGTAAGAACATGACAATGAATTGTACAAGAAATCAAACTGGAATAACTTAAAAAGCTAATTATTATATTTCTCCTCCTCCTGGGGATAGGGGAGAAGGAATACTTTTCATGTATTCCCTATATGTCATAAAAGGCAATTAAAAGGGGAGGGAGTGGGGGCTGGAAATCCTCCCCTCCTGTTTTTACTTTTACAAAAGAGGGAACAGAGAAGGGGGCCAAGTGAGGATTTTCCCTTTAAGGCTCAGTTCTCTGTTCTTAACACTACCTCGCTATCACGGAAAATGGCGAAAGTGCATGAAAAAAAAATATATATACATGGCATGAATGAGAATGCCATGATTACGGCATTCAATTGCATAAGTCATTTCAGCTGAAAAAAATCCATGATGAACAGGAGTCAGCCTTTGTGAGGCTGACTCCAGTTCAACATGGATTTTAGCTAGTTGCCACCAAACAATAAAGCTCATCCATTGTGAATGCAGAGGCTTAAAGGACTTCCCAGTTAAAAGATAAAATTTTCAACATGTACGCATAAAATGATCAACATCTGTAAACAATATTACTGTACTCACCAATCATAAGTCTAACAGTATCCGGGTTGAAGGGTGTCCAGTTTCCATTTGAGAGTGCAGACTGCAGCTCCCTACTATCAATTGCTCCACTACGATCCTTGTCTACTCTGTGATAGAAACAAAAGACACTGTATCAATTTTCTTTTTAAGGAACAGCAAGACACATCAGCTAATGCATAACAAGCTGTCAATACTTCCTCTGACTTTCTCTAATACTTGCACAAATGATCAAGAAATCAGTTGGCTACAAGCCCAACATAAACATTTTGGGCAAAACCAAATCCTTCAATCCTTCCTGGAAAGCCCACATAATCAACATCACAAAAGCTACTTCCAAAAAGATGGATATGTGCCATAATTATTTTCTTGTGAGTAGTTATTTCATATCTACAGAGGTTTTATTCACCAACGTAAGGAATACTGTTCACACATATAGGTTGGCTCATCATCCACCTATATTTTAACTACAGTGGAACTGAAACCCTTACATCTTATTAATTCTCTACATACCACCTCACTTCAACTTTCCCTTTCTTTACATCATGATACTGCTGCTCTTGAGATGAGAAAAAGACCTAAAGGATAACAGACTCGATCAATTATACTTTTTACACAGATTCTGGGAGGTTAAAGGTTGATTCAAGCTTGGTAGGCAAATAATCCAAAGACTTTAAGTAAAAAAAGAAAGATTTGAGTTTAGTAAGCATAAGCCTAAAAAAAGTTTCAGAATAAATTTTCATAAGACTTTTCACAATCCTCATTTTGGGTACAACCAAGTATTTGGCAGACAAGAAAAAAGGTACTCATACACTCTGAATGCATCATATAACACAAAATAATAATTTTAGTTAGTGTGGCTATTCCCTGTAAACAGCAATGTAATTTTGAGAATTACTAGTATAAAGATAACCAATTCCCTGTAAACAGCAGTGTAGTTTTGAGAATTACTAGTATAAAGATGTGTGAAAATAACAGAGTACAATTAATAAAAATATCATCGATGTAATAACAGATATTTTACAAGGAATAATCTGAACTTTTCCATCTTAAGAACCTGTCACTGTTAACAACTCAACCAAGTGGAAATTGAAGCAAGATGGTGTTGCATGAGATGCTATCATAATCATATGAATAAGAAAAAACAATCACAAACTCAAAACTTACTGTTGAAATACAGTGACGAGAAAGTTCCTGTCTGGCATTCCACCGGCCATTTTCCTTGTCTTCAGCAATATTCTGAAACAATAAACACTTCAATGTCACAATAAATGATACACGTGTCACAGACAAAAAACCCTCCTTTTGGTTAAAACTGGCAATGTGAGTGTATAAATAAATGCATTCTTTAAATCCCCAAAATAAACCAGAAAATAAAAATCAAAAAAGATTTTCCCCATAGGATTAATGTTATCACTTGATTTGTTACAAGGATTTATTGCACCTCTACATTAATCAACCCTTGTAACAAATCCTCAGAACCTATGAAAACCTCTCCTAATATCCCCTCACAGCCAAGATTTATGGTAACAGCAATAATGCTGTATGCTGCCAAGAGTAGCATGGAATAGCTATTTGTGTGGACACAAGCACTGGTGCAAACAGCCACTCACTCTGTTGTGTTTGTTGACATTCGTCAACAGTAGGCAAGATATTCTATCTTGAGTGTATTTGTTTTATTTTGAGCAGTATAATGAATATTACTATAACATTAATCAGCTTGGGAGGTTAGATTAGGTTTCCATATAATCTATTAAATTATTACAAGCGTTCCTCATACTATATCTTAATCAGTCCCGTAATTTCCCTGATAATCATGACGTACTTCGTAATTAGTGTATTTTTCAGTTGCAAACATAATTCTGCTATACCCAAAGCTAATTTTGATGTGTAACTAAACCAAAAAATTACCTAAGTTAAGTCCGAGGGTAGTCTGTGGGTTACACTTATAACTGTTGGAAAGTACCAGCAAGCCCATTTCAGTGACATCAACAGATTAGTTATTAAAAGACAGAAGATATTTCCCTCAAGTAAGCTCTGCTTGATTGATTTACTTAGATGCTTAGCATCACTGAGCCCCTGGAGTAGCTATTAGATAAACCAGTAATTTACATCACATATCTTCCTTGGCTAAGTCATGATAAACCATCAGCAATTTATCCGTTTAGCTCTGAATAGATACTAGCTTTGGGAAATGCCAACTCATATTAAAGGCGCTTCATATAATTGGTTGCGATTCTACAAATACCTGGAGAACATGATTTGGAGCAATGTATATAACTGAATGATATTCAACTGGACGACAGTGATATATCTTACTTTAACAATGATCACCTTCATCTTTTCAGTGATATACAGAAAACCCATGGTTTCATTTAATGTTACCATTCAGTGAAATTAAATGCTCCTTAGGTATTTCTGTCATCACAATGAAATGTTCCATACACAGAGAAGCAACCATCTCCAAAAAGCCAGTTTTGATGCTCAATTAAAATCATAAATCACCAGGCTTAGTCTAAGAGGGGTTTCCAGGGTCTGATTCCCAAGTCTGGGATTGAGTAAGGTTGGCTGGTTTAACTTTAAGTAATACATCCATCATCTATATAACATATTACCAAAATATGAGAAAGATATGTGGTGTCTTAACATATACTGGTCCACTCTGGGAGAATTTCATAGAGCATTACCTTGTCGGTGGACTGTCCAGTGTCCCTTCTCAAAGAATGTGAAAGTTACCTTAATTACACTGTTGTTGATGGATTGGGTTACCTTGGTGTTACTTTCCCAATCCTTACTTAAAATAAGAACACGCATTCTTCATACTTACCGAATGTGCAACACCGACTGACAAGACGACCAAGACTCAGGCCACACGAAGTAATACTGACTAATCTACACGTGATGCTGACTAAACGTTAGGTTGGTTATATGACGTCAGCCTTAATGTAAGAAAGACAAACCATTACTTTCCTAGAGGCCCAACCAACCTTATTCCCCATCCAGATGCATAATTACGATGGCAGCACAGTCTTCCGGGCTCCTCTACTTACATAACAGAGATCATATCAATGTCAGTGAGCTACATAGGGCCTGATTCATATAAACCAAAATTAAGGTTTAGCTAATGAATACTCACGAGTGAAAATAAGCTTCGAAAATTGGTACGCGAGAACCGCCCCTCAGCGTGTCTACTGCTCTCTGGCGTCTGAACACATCAAAGTTACAGTATTATGCAATAGTGAACAGTTTCCGGGCCTCTTACTTTAAGATGAGATACGATGGAACTTAATAATCTATTCGGGATTTATACAAGATATATATGTAGGCGTACCTGCTATAAATTTCTAATGTGATGTAATACCTGTGTTATCCAGAATTGTTTCGTGGAATTGTTACGCCTTATCAAATGTCTACTCATTAAAAGATTTCTTAATCTACCAAATATTGTCATTAAGCCATATTTTGCACATCAAAGAAATTTTATATGCTTTAGTTAGCATCAGTATCTTTGTATTTTGTTTTTAGAGTTAAGATAAATCTTTTACAATCTTTTGGTCGACATCTTTTTAGTATTGTAGGAGGTGTGTCACCTTTACTTCTGTATGAGGCAAGGTACAGCTTCGCGCCAAACATGCGCCAGCTTGGCTATGCACCAAAAAGGATAACTAGATAAGAAAATTAAGAGGCAATATTTAGAATATTTTAAATATTGAGAATATTTGACAGGATTGAGAGAAATCTGTGATATTTATTTTCTTAGCAGGACACATCTTAATTCATTTTGACTGAAGTACCATATCAAAGTGTGTTTGTTTAGACTTTAATTGTTATCCTTGACGAAATCTCTCTACATGTACCCTGTTTATATATTTTACCTAAATAAACTCAAACTCAAAGGTATTATTTCAGTAAACTGTGCTCAGTAAATGAAAATATAGGAGTATGTTCTAAACGAAACCCTACAAGGTGTTAGAGCTATTCCTACTATTCCTGAACACACAATTGACAAATGATAATCACTGAGCCATATAAAAAGTTGATTTAGAAATATATTATGTAATAAATAGGTTTCGTGAGATTGGTGATGTATGACCATTCGTGGCCTCAATTTAGGTTATCGTAACATGACCTCATTTCTTAGGACCTTTTGATTCTCCCTCGCAGTACTTTTTCCAAAAAAGGCTTCGATATAGGCCGCTGTTAATACAATAAGCAGAAGTGACCCATAGAACTGGATATCTGCATTATGTCAGCTGTATGAAATATTACAGATAACACATACATAACCTTTCATTTATTCTTATGTAGATGTAGTTGTAGGCTTTCATCGAGTTCATTTACATTCTAAGGGCTGCTGAGTTGCA
>JAUUDW010130682.1:3201-14233 GCA_032361385.1 Panulirus guttatus | reverse complement strand
TCAACTACCATAAGTGATTTATCGATGAAGCTATAATCTACGAGAAGAACTCTCTGAACTAGTCAAACTCCTTCTGCCCCATCCTCATAGTTTCTCTCCAGCAATCAAAATATCACACTTACTGGAAGATTCCATGTTTCCCTACAGAGATGTTTAAGTGAACAAGTCCACAGTCTTACTGTGAGATATGGCACAATACCATCATCCAATCCCCAGGCCACTCCAAGAAAATCTCAAGTTCAATTCTGGCTTACACAGACTCTGCAAGCTCCATGGGCCTTTAGCTCTTCAGTAATATAAAGACATCCTTTTCATACCACTCCCTTGTCAGTTTCCTCGACTTTTCATGCTGAAACCCAGAACACAGCATGACTTCTGTGGTTCTCATCTAAGATGACTTCACTAAAGCTTTCAACCTAGTCAACCATAACAGAATCATCAACAAAACCATCAACTCTGGGATGAAGAGAAGTCTCATTTTATGGCATGCAAGCTTTCTCAATGAATGTGTTCTGATTGTATGTTTCCAAGAGAACATCACCTTCCAGTACCCTAGCTGTAAGATCCCACATGAAATATAAGATGGGAACTACGTGTTCTCTTTGGAAATACAATGATGACTCCCATAAGAATCAATAATGGCAACAGCTTTTCTAACTACATCACCCTCTAAAGCACCCTAAACAGCTTCCATAACAGAACCTGCCAACCACATCACCATCAACCAAGCTATGAATGTAGTCATGCCCATCAGCCCTCCTTTCAGTCACATCAAACCCTCTACTGACCTCATGGACACCATCCCCTTGCAAGGTGTCCAGTCCATCAAGTTATTTTATGTTAGTTTGAGTGATAGGCTAAGACGGATGGAACATCTAAGAACCATCATCATAACTCCAAGCTATAATCGCTATATTCTTCAGTGACTTATTCACCACACGGCAGGATTCCCACTTAAACTACCTATCATGATTTGCTCAGCACATTGAACCCCTTACCTCTCTTCTTCAACTGCTCTGGAAGAAGCTACCACACCATCCTCAACACAGTCATTTCCTGCCAAGAGATCCCTCATCCCGAGGTTACAGTTCATGGCTATCCATTTCAAAATATGTGGATACCAAGAGGTCACATTGGTTATCTAAAATTGATTTCTCAGTTAAACAAATTACAGAACTCATTCAACTATTACATAACATTACTTGTACTACTACCTTCATATCTATCTCTCCTAAGCTAAAATCTTCAATATCAACTACGCCAGCAGAATGGCATCTGAACCCTAAAGAAACTCAGGAACCAGGACCTAACACAATAACTATTGCTGTATAAACCAAAAATGACTTCTTGCCCACACCTAGATTGTCCAGTGATCAAATCAGTTCCTTGTGTGGTTAATGTGTTCCATTTCTAATTTTTCACGGAAAGTAGAAGTTAAGGAATGGCTCAGGAGAGGCTTTGATACAACGAACCTAATGTTGTTTCCTGTAAATGGCTATGTAATCAATAACGGGATTACTTTCAAACCTGGGTATCTAATCATCTGTCTGCCTTTACAGTTAAGCTAATATGAATGAAAAATTTGAAATGTATAAATTTATCAAATAGTTTACAGCTTTTGCAAATCAACTCTGCTTCTTTTGAACTTTTACTTAATGGGGGATCTGGATGCAGGACAGCAATCATATTAGCAAAGAATAGTAAAATGTTAAAATAAGTAGTATTTCTGTTTTCATTATAAAACACACCAAGTTTTTGCTGAGCCTCTTCCTCCAAAGTAAGGTTAGGAGTGATGAGGCAAGGCTGTGGTTGAGGTATATGTGCAGGTTGTGACTGGCTCTGCTTTGAGTCAGGTTCCTGAAGTTGTGGCAGTTGTTGGTCTTGCAGCTTCAAAGGAACCTCCTCCATGCTCTTCTGCTTTACCAGTTGCTGCCCATTGGTTTGCGGCTCCATGCAAGTCTCCTCTATACTTGAATCATTACTTAGCACTGTAACAAACAAACAAACAAGAAATCATCATTATAGACTTAAATATATCACGAAAGTATTGTGTCACAATATTATACAAGTTACTGACATCCATATATATAAACTTTGCAAAATCTTTAATTGCAAGATGGATTATAAAATCAGTTTGTGGTCATACACTGAACTTCTGTGCAAAATGATGATTATAATGTAATCAAGTAAGTTCTCATTAAATCATAATGTAATCTTTCTGTAACACACACCACCAGGATGTAATCTTAAGTTAGTTTCACAACAATATTTTTGATATGTATAAGTAAAATCCCCAGTTCTGTAACAGATGGGGTATCCTGGTGTACTGAAAGTTTTACATGAGAATACAGGGGGTCCCTGGGTTGCAAACAGGCTAGTTCCCGGACCTTATTCATAAGCTGATCTGTTCATAAGTTGGAAAAATTAAAGAAATGCATGAAATTAGAGTACTTACCTGTAACCTACTGTAATAAAGTATTAGAAATTGTATTTTGAAGTAAATATAGTCAGAACATCACATTATACAACACCATGAAAAAAAGATGCAGCTCCACGGTTCTTAAGAATGAGTAATTGATTGTATGTCTGACTAATAATTGAATATTGTTATTTTTGAGGTCGTTCATAAATATGGGAATATGTAGGTCAGACACTAGTAAGTCAGGGACCGTCTATTAGAATTCAAAGAGTTTTAGTACTTGAGAGTGATGGTCACCAGAAATGACTACGGAAAAATTCAAGTGAAATTGTGATATCAATCAAGGTAGAGAAGTTGGAGGAGCATTAAAGGTTTCAGCCAAAGCAAACATGTTTAGCATAGTATGTGGCAGAGGCCTACAAAATGGAGAACAATTTTCTCTTGCTTTCATGGGTTTCTTTAGCAGGGATTCAATCTTGCATGGTTTATCTTCTAACACCTAAAATTTGCTCTGTAAAAAAGGTGGTTGACACATACACAAGTTAAGTGGCCAAGGTCTGGGCTTTGGCCCATTCTAAAACTCCAAGCCACTAAAGCCTGGTCATAACTATGTTTGGTAGTTGACTAATATTTCTTATGACACTACACTATATTATGAGGGCATTCAGTTTTTGTTCTTCTACTGCTAGTGTCTTTTCAACTGTGTACTGTACTGTTATTATATGTTTAATAAACAGACAAATGATAATGAAGAAAGAGCTGTATTCTTCCTGTGGTTGTCTACAAAGCAAACAATATTCATATCAAATGACAGCATTCCTACAGGAAACAAGTAAGGTAACTGACACATCATGTTTGTTCTGCACTTAACCATCAATAAAAAAATGGACAACATAAACAAAATAATAAATACTAAATTAAAATGTATGACAATATTTTCACTACAGCTATAATCAGTTCACAACTGGATTATCCATGAGGTTATATATCTATGCCATGAGTTTTTGAAGCCTATTATGGCTATGACTTCAAAGATACTAAAGGTGGGACATGCATACTCCTTTACCACTATTGTCAAATCCTTGTAAAGTAATGACCTGCATATGACTATTTAAGTTTTGAGGATGTAAACTTCTTAGACTTGATCATCAATTCAAAGGTAAAGATTTTTACCTTTCCTCAAGTAAGTACTTTTTTCTTTTTTTTACAATTACCAAAACATGCCCCACACAAAGGCCATCTCAGGTGAAAAGAAAAAAGTAAAAGAAAAAGAATGTAATTTTACACTCATCAATCTGCAGGAAATGACAAAAGGAGGAAGAGTGTTCCACAGCTTAGCTGAGCAATGAAAGAAAGTATCTATCTATCTGTATCTCTGAAGCCTGTTCCCTTTGGGAATTCCCTCACCTGGGTGGCCAAGGAAAAAGTCTCCATAACTGGTGAACTCCAGCGCTCCTTTCTAGTCTTTAGTGCCTCATCCTTAACAGGCCACTAGGAGAAAGCAACTCTAGCACAATACTTTCAGAGGCTCCTACCTAATTTTCCTACAGACTACTTCTACCTAATGTTCCAACCTTCTACTTCTATCTAATGTTCCAGGAGGTATCATACAGTCAATTATTATGTGGCCGCTCTCTACAAAGAAACTGTGTGAAGCAGCAGCCAAATATGTGCCTTAGGTGCAAAAATTGGACACAAGACACATGTAGACAGTTCCTGAGAGTAGCGGCCAACATAATGCAAATGTACAAGACATCGACCGAGAATATGAAAACTTAGAAAAGCATGGCATATGCAACTGAGCCAAGTTGATGTGCAAGAAAATATATTTTGACCATACATCATGAATTCATGGGACCAAGACTAGTAGTCATCAAGATTTAGGAACTCAAATTTAGAATTTCATGTTATGCAAAAATATGAAACATCTGTATTATTAAAGCAAATGATCACTTTTGGAGGTTCTTGACCTGCATCAGCCATGTGTTAAATGTGGAAGATTATTCATACGTATGCCTCTTCCCTGAAACACAAAAATTCCTGAACTGTGTCTTAGACAACTTACTTGCCTACAATAATTTACATGCGCTAATACTTCCCTGCAACAAAGAAGAAAAATTGACCTTCTAAAACAGACGCACATTTTTCAGAGTGACATTACTGATATCTGTAATATGGTGATCTCGAACCATAGTGATAGCAATGCAACATTAAAGTCATTTGGTCTTTGCTGATATAAATGTGGTAAAAATTATGTCTACTCCAAGGGCAAAGAAACATGTATGCTGGTAAAAAGACACCATGGTTCCATTATATGTCTGAGGTATGTGTGAGAGTGCAGAAAGGGATCATGTAGACATTCATAGGAAAATAATCAGCACTGTCAACAATCTACGAATCTAATTTCAGCATCATGTTCAGTTTGCCTGTTCTGTTTCTGTATATATATCAATTTACATATTGGTTTGTTTCATTACTTACATTTTATCATCGATTTATGGTTTTTGTTTCTTATACCATGACTTAGAGTACATACAAAAATTACTATAAAATATTCGATATATCACTATCTTATATTCTTTTCTTACATTATATGTATCTTAGTTTACATCAGTTTACCATGTACATTTTATCATTTTTCTGTTATCATTATATTGTTGTTTCTAAGAATATGTACATCTTTATAATTTTCCTATCATCATCATACAGTTCTTTCTTACACTATGAATTAGATCTGCATATTATATGACTGCACTATCTATATTTCATCACTGAATAACTGCTTTCATAAGACAAGTCATCATTGTCACTTATTCCATACTAACTGTTATCAAAGGGATATACCTTTGGCCTAAAATCACAGACCTCTTACCATACAAATGCATATCATTCTTGCAAGAATGGTGTGGTCAAGAGCACTACCATTTTTTGCTCTGCACTCCAGTTTCCTGCTATCTCCTTCCTTCTCAACATTAATGTTATACGCATTGATTTACCTTTCCTCCACAGAAAAATCAGAATCAGACAGACATCCTGCTCATCTGATAATTCATCTAACACAGGTTTTCAAGTGGCAAACTAGTAAGAATTCTTGGACTCTTGACTGGGAAACTAGCTTCTACAGTAGGTGACGAGCTATGGGAAGCAGATGTGTAACTTTCTACCATCATGACTGAATGGGCACTGAGGTGTCCCAGCAGCTCCAGTGACTTATCCTTTGTTTGGGTTGTCATCTATGGTAGCCTGCAGGGTGTAACACGACCAAGAGGGAAATTGAGATTTGTAGACTGATATTCATAACACCCTCACATGTATCAGTAGACTGATGTCCATGGCAATGAAAGGATTGAAGTAGATCCATGCTCTCTCCATCAACTTTGAAAGTTTATTCTAGATCAAAACAGTCCAAACTGATCCTATACAGTTTCAATCTCTGGGAAATCACTATATATATCACAAATCCAGTTATTTCCATGAAACATTTTCCATATCCTTGGATTGCCAGATTCTTTCCAGCCTTAGTACAAAATGTATGTATCATTTTCTATCTATTTTGATGCTCAATCACTGTTTAGTGTGCACTGAGGAGTACTAGCCTTTGGTTTCCACTTCACTTGTCTAGTCACTGCAGCAGGAATATATCTAAGTATTTCTTACTATATAGTTTGTGAGTGAATGGACTGGAATAAGATTGCCATGCACTGACAATATTTCCAGCTCTCTAAATGCTCCGGCAATGAAGTGATGTCAGGATGACTCTTGCTAATGACTAAAGACTGGATATATGAATTGAGGTTTGTAAAGGTTGTCACAGGTTTCCTGCTTTGGTGAAATCTCTAGTTCTTCTGCTGCATTAAGTCATTCTTTTGTTGCACAACATGCTTAACATCTATAAATCAGAAAAGGCTGAGCTACATCTTCCATCAAATATTGCCGTATCAGCAGGAAAGTATCTTCTTACACCTCATTCTTCAAAGCTTTATCCATCTGTCTATCTCTTTAACACTAACGCTGGCATTTTATTCTCCATTTTCACAACCTCATGGGGCTATATAAAACAATGGTTGCACTCCATACTGTCAACACTAAAATGATCAATTTCAGTGCTGTAATTGGGGGAGAAAGATCATCTAGGCATTTCAACACCAATGCCATTTGCTGGGCTCATCAACAAAGCTGCAAACCACACAAAACAAAGCACTCACAACAATCACCATCTGCCTAACAATCACAAACATTCTGTCATGTCAAAGACCCAAGACTTAACAGACTAAGCTAACTTTTTTAGTCTTGAAAATTGTCAACCTGGAAAGCCCAGAAAGGGCAAAAGAGATGCTAGCCTTTCTACTCTCTCACAGTTTTTCTTGAAAATGATTCAGTTTTCAAACTATCATTTTATTCACACACAATGTTACAAGGTCCTCTTTCACAAGCCTTTGCAAGCATAGCTATATATTCTTTTGATTTACATTTCATCTCCAATACTGTTTAAGAAAAAACTTCCCTTTCTTGTTTTGTTTTAAATCTGTAATTAAAAGTGACACATCACAACCACAAAGTGACACATCACAACAATATGCTGATTATACCTGAGAAGTTCAATCATTCTGTGAAAGGAACTCGCTATTTAATCAACAGTATCATTCAGGTTCAGTTGTGGGAGTAGAAGTAACCTTAAAACTTGATGTATGGTGTAAGTAAGGTACACATACAGCTTTACACTGGCTTAATTGCATCATAAGTAACCAGCCTCAATTTTTCAGTATGACTATCAATTTTAATTAGTATTTCATTAAGATCCTAATACGTCCATGTCCATAAATCTCACATCTCAATCAAAATCAAATGGCATCCCCACAAAAATGACGCACCTGATGTGTTAGGTGTCGTTATGTCGCAAGCTTCTAAGGCCTGCCGTGCTTCTTTCTCCTCCATCTCCTCCAGTTCCTTCATTTGGGTTTCAAGAAGTGCTTGCTTTGCCTTCTGCTTTTTCTTCAACTTTTTCTTCTTATTTTTTGACATCTTGGCATTAGGATCTGGCTGGGAGTAATGCTTTGGTGCTGTACTCACTGTTAGACAAAACAGCGAACAAAGTATTAATCAAGAATCTATGCATAAACGTAAAAATTAAAATGCAGAAACCAACACATACACAGATACATACATATACGCAGGGCTAGGTCTTAATGCCATGATCATTCCTGATCTAAATAAATAGGTTGCCAAAACGAGTGAGTCATACCTGAATATGCCTGTCGATGATTCTAAAATCAAGAATAAGGAGTGTCTAAGACTGTGGTAACCTACAAAGACACTATGACAAGCTCCAGCTTTAGTCAAATACACTGTAGATGAAGTTCAACCCAACCAAATGCAAAATGATGATGAGAAAGCGGAACACGGCCTAGCTATAACTATCATCATGAAGGAGAAAACGACAAGAATTCAAATATGAAAGGGTTTTGGGGATGTCATGGTACTAACTCTATCATTACAGCACCACATAACAAGAATTCTTTATGTGGTAAATCATCTGTAGATAATGATAAGTTGCCATCAGGTACAGATGCAAGAAAATGTTCAGAAAAATATCTGCAACACATTTTAAACTCAAGAGTATATTTCACCAGTTTGGTCACCTCACTGGATGATAAATTCATCAGCTAGAGAAAGTCCTATACAGGACATTAACGACTGTACTTAAAAGAACTAAGTTACAAGATGATAAATGTGGATCTACCCACAAAAAAGAGGGAAGAGAGGAAATATGACTACAACCTACATGGCATTAAACTGAGTGGACAATGTTGCTACTGACAAGCTTTTGGAAATAACATAAATGGAGCTACATAAGGGCAGTGAATTGAGTAAAAGAGCTATAAAAACATGAAATAAACTGAGTGAAGAAAAAAATTGATTGTAAAATGTGTAAACGACTTAAAAGCTGTATATCTTATCTTACCTCCCTGCCCTAAGATCACCTTCTATGAGGCTCCTGTTCAGGAAGCTGGCCACATCCAAGTGGAGGGACAACAGATAAAAAATTATGATATAATGTTTGTGTTTTGCAGGGTGAGCACAGAATAACTGAGAAATAAGCATTCGGTGTGGAAGTCGCTGGTGCGTGGCGTTCACAAGGAATAGCTTGCACACGTCTGGGAGTGCAGCCTCAAATGGGTGTATGCCAAGGAGATTGGAGTTTGATTCATTACTAGGTTGAAAGAGCAGGAGTTTAATTCTTGTTGAAATATTTCAGTGGGTACATATTTCATTAATGTCATGTTCACTGGGGATGGCAAGACCTCTTAAAATATGGGTATGATGTCAAAGAGTGATCATGAATAGTATCCCCAGGAGTATGAATATACTGTCAACTACTGCTCAACATCACCTGAATGGTCATCCACCCTTCATAAGGCAAGCATAACAAAACTGCAAGTCCACACACAGCAGAACATTCAAAACAATCACCTGTTGCTTGCAAACATAAACATTCAACACTTGAACAATAAAGAAAAATGCTAAGCACCCAATTCTTTGTGACAGTACCAACATCTCTTACATCCAAACCACTTCATAACCAACCAACAACCCCAAGGAAATATAAAATGCTCACCATTGCTTCACACTTCTACAACCTATACTTTCAATTCCCTCCTCCTGCAACAAAACCAACCAAACATATTCCTAATAAATCAACAAGCACTGCACAACTTCCCCATCAACTCTATCTTCAACTCTACCTAATTCACTGTATTTCACAGAATTTCCAGGACCCTTTTTCTATGGCTGAGCTACTTCCAGAAGCAGGAAAATGATGGACTCCTTTGGAATTAAAAGTTCTTTAACCAATGACGATACATCCTTGCCAAAAGTGACTTTTAACTCATGGTATATCACCACAAGCAGGTGGAGCCCAGTAACACCTTAAATTCTATTCCACCAGAATGCATCCATGTGAAACTACACTTCTCATTCACGTATGAGTCACACTTTCCTAACTGCAGTTTGTATTACACCCACCTATCACACATTAAAAATGTCAAGTGAACATATCACAAAACCCTTCATACCCAGGATGCAACTCCCACATGGAAGACAATGACCAGAAATTCCTCAGTTATCTTGCACTCACCTCACACACATACAGGATTACCATATTTCCTTCCCTGTGGTCCTGCTCGGTTTAGGTAACTAGTTTTCTTAATGCCGCAGTAGCTTCATAAAAGGGGTTCTTGAAGCAGAAAGATGAAGAGTTATCTATTTCTGTGTCAATGAAGAGTGCCAAATTATTTGTGATATTATATGTAAAATCTGCAACTTCTTGCTGGTATGTGATTTAATCTAACTAAGTTGAATGGCTCATTCACATATTTCATTACTCTCTTGAACTGTTACCTTTCATAAACATGTATCTATCTGCTATTTAGTTAATGAAGTCTATGACCAAAGTCTACCCCTTTTCTTCTGATTCTGCATAATGGAAATTAAGTTTCCAGTGCATATAATCAATGGTTAAGGTTTTAATGAGTTTCTCTGTATCTGTTTTGCTTTTATTAAATTCTTGTAGTTGAGTTTTTGTGGTCTGCGAGTGATAATATTCACGGCTTTTAGTGCTAGCTGTGACTACCACACTAGTCTTATGACTGATCTTCACTACTGCATTGTTTTTTAAGCATATGTACACATACTGTGAAAATTCATTCATCCAACAATAATGTGACCTGCAGCAAGTTGGATAACTGAAAAAGTCAGATAAGTCAGAACCATGATGTTTTTAATAATAATTTACATCAGAAATATCAAAGAAATGAGAGAAAAAAATAAAATCAGTGAACTGTGTATTACTGTATTGAGTACATACTCACCAAACATGATGTTTAAGCTCTTCTTAAGGTATTAAATTTAGAATAGGAGCCTTCACTAAAGCTGCTCTACTATACTAAACTCATGGTATAATCTAGCTATAGGGTCATATATTTCACAGCTTTTATGATGTTTATTTCTCCTGAATATTTACCACCACATAATTGTCCTCCTTCCTGATGAACTTGTCAATGAGCCTGCACTAAATTTAGCTGACACTGTGAATGGCTGACTTATTCTCCTCTAATAAAGCGCAATACCAATGAAAGTGGCTGCTGAGAAACACAGAAAAGCATTCTGTCATTGTAAAGAAAATTGCTTTTATATAAATGAAGAGCACCACCTCCAGTGACCAACTTGTGAAGACCAAAAGTTGGATTACCAGACTTCTGACATAATTGGTAGTTACCAGATTTAAAGATATTCTAATGGTCAGTTAAAATAATTAGATATCTGCAAGTCAGATAATTGCACTTTTTTGCAATACCATTCACCTTGTTTAATTTTTCCACTGCCAGCATGGAAGGTCTCATAATCTTCCTTCTATAGTGTCTGGTGAAGCCATATTTCTGTAAAATTTATGAGTATTAAATTGTTATCCCTCACATAATCATTGGAATGACTAATTTTTAGTTTCAAGATCTCCTGAGCTAAAGTATGACATACAAATCCAGATGGATCTGTAGTAAGAGGAAAACAACAGGAGTTGAGAAAGTACAACAGGAAAATACAAACCAATGATTAATT
>JAUUDW010130571.1:1311-14095 GCA_032361385.1 Panulirus guttatus | reverse complement strand
TTAATTAGCTTCTCTTCAGCTGACAGTTCACGCCTGATGAACCCATGGAAAAGTTTTGAATACATATGTATGGGAATCAATGTTCAAATGTGCCTTTAAAATGGGAAACCCATTGTCTCCCAGCACATACAACTCTCATGCTCTCTTTCTTTTTGTGTACTCTTTTTCTTTTTAGTATTGGTAAAAGTTTCACTTGTTTAAATAGCCCAACTCGCAAGTAAGACTTATTTAGCATATGTTTCAAGTTTTCCATCCGGGGATTCAAGGTTCAGGAAAAATCACGTTATCCATGATTGATATACTTAGAAAAGACTGTTAATTGTAAAGTATTAACATATATGAATGGCAAAGAGAGGAGACAACAAAAAACATTGGTTTTGTAATGCTATAAAGAGAGAGAATTCCATTTACCTGAAACAGGCACACAACTAAACAATTATTTTCCTGGTATTTATATGAAAAGCTATGGTGCTACTGTAATAATTTCAGTATTTATATCTTAACAATTCTCATTCAGACCTGGAGTAAGGCACAACTAATATGGTGGGTGTTAAGTAAAAGTAAACAAAGCTAGTCCCTCTGTAACAGTAAAACTTAGGACAAGCTAATGCCCTCTCACCTATAATGGTACCAATTTACTTAAAAGAAATTCCATATACTATGCTGTTCTTACCTATATATGGTCACCTATCTGCACAATACAGGGAGGGTTTCCTCTACTAACGGGCCTCATCTCTCAAACTTTCTTTTGCATCATACAATATTCAAAATTTATTTACAGTGTTTGCCGTTAGTTTACTTATTTAACTTGTTCCATTTATCAGTAAGTCTGTAATTATATTTCTTAATTCAAGTTTGTATGACATTAAACACATCTAATGCAAGTAATTATTGTATAAATTTCCTTTTCTGGTGTAGTCTACTCCAAATAATGATATTGTGCCTGCAATACAAATATGTTAATACCTCCTGCATATGTCTGGAAGCTTCTGCTCTGCAGTCATGACAAGTCATATGTCAATAAAGTATAAAAATGCATCTGCAAGTCTTTGCTAAACAGATAATATATGGAACTATTAACATTAATTAGAATAAACCATTTCATGATCATACCTGTACAGTAGCCTTTGGCAGCCAGGCAAGGGCAACAAAGATACGCTCTTTGACACACAGTTGTCCCCCCATCACCACCAAGAAGGATGTGATCATCCGGAAGATAAGACCAACTGTGACAGTAATGAGACCATAGCCCACTGTGGTACCTTCAAGTTTACTCACCTGCAAGCATTGGTAACATTTTTTTTCTTTTCTTTCATTATATTTTACTTTAGTAACATTTAAAATGTACAGACACACAAGATAACTATCTTTGATAAATAATGAAGGGCATGATCTATGCTGGTCCTAAGATCTAGAAATGATTTACAAGATGTTAAAAGCACTCAGCCCATTCAGTGTCTTCATACAAAAATACTCCAGCTACTCCAAGGCAAATATGAGCCATATGATCAACTCAGGCAAAGCAACATTTACCCTTCCGTGCTTCTCCCGGGTAGGTCATGGCAGTAATGGTTCATGGGATGAACTGGCATGCTTTTCAAGAGAGATTTGATGAGTATATACTTTCTACTTGTTGTAGTGGGGCACTGTCATTCAGTTTACACACAGATGGAATTTACAATAATTCCTGATGGTGAAATACTGCAAGTTTATTTCTCACCTGAATTTCAGCACCAATAAGAGCGAAGAGAAAAGGCTGGAAGAGCTGCCACATTTGTCCAAGCATATGATCCACATGATTCTGTTAAGTAGCCAAAAATCAACAGCTTCAAAATAAGAAAATGCTTAAAGTGGTATATACATGCCTAACGTAGAATGAAAAATGTGAAGCACATCAAATTCTTTAAATATGAATATAGACATAAACCTATTTCTTGTTGAGTCTCGTATGTCTGTTGATACTTGACAGCTTACCAAGGCTCACCAGAAACTCATATATGTAGGAAAACCTCAGTGCCTCTTTTTTTATCTGTTGTGGAAGATTGGAATAGGCTTTGAATGCAGACACTAAACATAACTTTAGAAAGTAGTTTTACAGAAAAATAAGTTCAAGAAATTGGAGTCCATAAGTGCAGAACACCCTCAATGTGCTGTAAAGATAGGTAATTACAAACAATATCAATGCAGACAACTGATCCATCCCTCTATGGAATAATCTTCACACATGGAGCGACCTCTGCCATCTTAACTCCAATATAGAGTTCTAACAAAAACAATTCACAGTATCAACTCACTATCTCCAACTTCTCTTCAATCTAATATTACTTTCTCTCTCTCTCTCTTCTACAGATACTGCACTGGCTTTTGCTAATGACTTGGCTGCTTGTGTGCCACCTCCTTTGGGTAGACCATGAAACACCTAGCAAACCTAACACTGTCTCACATAATGAATTCCCTTCAGTATCTTTAAAGACAGGCTGATCAGATGTTTCCTATTTTCCTTCCATAGTTAAAGTACAAAGCTCTTAACCTTCTTAATTTTTTTCTAAATCCTAAAACTTCTCTTGCTTTAAGAAGCGTCTATCAATACCTTAAGTTGCCCTCCTGCCCAAGAATCCCCTTCGACAGGGCTCCTGCAGTGCTTTGGAAGCTGGCCAACTTCAATGAGCTGGTGTAGGTCAAGGAGTGCAGTGGCGTTGTGTATATGTCTTTGTGGGGTTGGTACAAAGTGAGGAGTAAGTTTTCAGTGTCTTGTGATATGCTTAATTTTTTTTTTACTGTTGGAGAAAGGAGTGGTGTCCATAATGCTGATGAGAAACCATAACTTGTACAAGTTTGGTGAGCATTGTATCAGATGAGCCTTTGTCTGGTGGAGTGGAGTTCATGACTGAGATGGGGGAGCAGTTGTTTTGTGCTTGTATAGTCATATTGGTGAATATATATTTTCTAAATGTGTTTGTTGGAGGATAGAAAACCGCTAGTATAGGCTGCTATAGTATGAGGTATGAGTGACTTTTTGATTTCTGCCTGGGGGTTGTTTGCTGGTTATGAAGAATTGGATTGGGTCTAGTGCCATTGCTAATGTCTCATCTTAAAAATAGTATTTCATTTACGGAACCATTTGCTTATGCTCTGCCTTGCTGCTAATTTCCCACTTTTAGTACATTCAGTTCTGATAGACTTATGGCTTCTTAATTTACTCATCACTTGCAATGATTCTTTTTCTATCCAGAAAGTCCTCTCCTCTAACAGTGATGAGAGGCATATATACTTTCTCACTTTAATGATGGAAATATGGAAACTGGAAATATCAACTGATTTGTTCCTATGCCACATGACAGATATGCATAAAGCTCTTCATGAGATTTTTCCTTGTGGTGTCACTGATCAGAAATAGAAGTTCTAATCTTTAACTTATCTTCACTACCTCCTTCTGGGTTTCTAGCAAGGTGTTCCACCAGCAGATAGCCGGTAGAGATTTAGCTAGTGATGCTTAAATGCCTTCTATATTTTCAAGTAAAGCAAATTATAAGAAATGTACCCCTTCACTTATTAACATTTATATCTACCAAAAATGAGATTAAGGAGTAGGAGATTACAATTACAAAGGAGAGTTCATTATAATGAATTATGGATTGGCGGAACTCACTTCTTCACTGGTCATTCCTTGCCATCGCCATCCAAGCCCTGCCACGAATGCCATCACCAGACATCCTAGAGCCCCTGCACCTCCAAGCTTTATCTACAAGGTGAATGAAATGGAATGCAAAATTAAATTACTTTACAAAATTCCTGTCACTACTTTAGATAAAACTCTTCAGTGTGTCTGAACAAAATATGGCAAACATATATTTTTGCTCTAGTTTGAGGAAAAGCCACATATAAAGAAAAAGTATAATACTAAATGTTTGTCTATAAAGTTATCAGTGTAATTTTAATACACTTCATTTTAGAATTCATCATATATAATTTTCTGCCCTAATGATAGCTCACAATGGTGCTCGATCTTTTTGATGATAATCCATAAATTTTTTGTCACCATCAACAGCTGATGTTAACTGTCATTGCCATTCCTTTAGTAAATTCTAAACCTGTCAGTATGCAATCAAATTCCCCATGAAACTGTAAATTATGTTAATTACAATCAGTTTGTCCTTAATGAAGATAGCACTCTTTATCTACTGATATCACTCCTTTTTATCAACTCACCAATAACAGGTATGAAAAGGAAGAATATAAGTATGGCCTGGGACTGACTCTGGGTCAGACAACATATATGTAGTACTTTTAACCATTACATTACATTGGCATTTCTGAAGCTGATGATTACCTACAACAGATGGAATTTATACAAAAAAATTTCCTTGCGAGTTTACATAATGCAGTCATGTGTAACAATTCATCCACCAATCTATCTGTATCCAATACACCAATTTCCCACTAATATGATTATCAATAACCTGTAAATATTTGCAAAAGGGGCATGCAGTTTCCATATATCACTATCACTGAACAATTCCAAATATCCCTCCATATTTACATCCAGTGCTAGTTTTAGGCACGTCATAAGCAAACAACAACTAAATCACATTCCAGGCACCTCCCATACTGCATACTACTCTCTCCAAGACTCATGTATTAACTTCCCTTACCACCCCACCCATTAACAAGTTAGACAACCACGGTAAAATCACACTCACCTGCCAAAGACCCACTTTTACCTGGAACTAATCAACCTCCTCTCTTCCTTCTTGCACTCACACCTTACTCTCTAGACTTAAATAAAACTGGGTTCCACATTCATACATTAAAGCTAAGACAAGTGTTCCTTCGTGCAAACCTCCTGCACACTCTATTCTTAAAATTTTTACATTCGTGAGAGCTTTCAGTGTACCCCCAATTTTTCTCCCTTGGTTTCATCTTTCTCACTGACATCCTTACTTAACTTTACTCCTAATTGTCTAATCTCATCCACAACATTCAGTTCTTCACCAATCAACCTGATATTACACAGCGATCTACCATCCCTCTCTAAAACTATTACCATACATTTATTCACATTTACTTTCAACATCTTTCACCCACACAAATCATTAAGACAGCCCATCCTTCAATCCAGTTCTTTCTCTGATCATCTGCATAAAACAAATGATCAGTTAGTACACCACAATCACACCTCACTCTAATCTCACATAATCCCCCATCCATAAAAAAATTAAATGATGAAGTTGCATAAAAATTTTTGGTCACCACTTTCACAAATGTACTAGTGTGCATATCATATATAGTATATTCAATAAAAAGTAAAATATGTTATCAAATCAATCTCAGTACATACCATTTAAGTGTGCTTCCTATTCTTCCTTTTCTTTTCTTATCTACAAATGTTCTAACAATGGCCAGCATGATATACCGAACTCACTGAGACTTATCTTACCATCTGACTTCCGAATAAAGACAACAAGCCAGCACTCAGTATGACAGCAAATCTCAAGAGTGAAACTTGTTGCTCACTGTGATTAGGCAACACCCAACACAGCATCCCAAGGAAAACCCCGTAGACTATACCAACAAGGACCTCAAATGGCCCCTTCAGTATGACCACCCATAGTTCACCTGAGAATTACCAAATTAGCAACATATTAGTGATTACCGACATTTTAACAATAATACAAAAATAAAAGCTTTTGCATGCATCATACTGGTTCAAGTGTGGCACATGATTAAATAAGGACAAGCTGCAAAAATGTAACAAGAAAGGAGCATTAAGTATCCAAACAGAAAGGTCTGTGGGACCTGGTTGTGGATATGGAGCTGTGGTTTCAGTGCACTGCACATGACAGGTAGAGAATGAATGTGAGCAAATGTGGCCTTTCTTTGTCTGTTCCTTGTGCTACCTTACTAATGCAGAAAACGATGATCAAGAATGAAAAAAGAAATCAAACTGGGCTGTCAAGCAAAATAATTTTTCCTATGAATTATACTTTAAAAAACTAATTACATAATCAAGAAAAACTAACTAAACTATTTAAGTTTCCATCAGGATACCAAGAAGTTTTGCAGAAATGCTCCCCACCCAAAAAACATAATAAACAGAATAAACAAATTACAGTAGTAATATTTTGCTGATCACGAAATGAAGAATTTAATTAAATGAATTTGCTAGTCTATAATAGAAAATATTTGAAATTCAACAATTACTAACCCTCAGCAAAGGTTATTCCCATGAGAATACCAAATCCTGATATAGCCAGAACATCATCAATGCTGGAGGCAGCAATAACAAGGGTTGGGATACCCTTGTCCACACCATAGCCCTTCTCCGAGAGCACCAGCATGCACGGCACAATCACTGCTGGAGTTACTGCTGACAAAACAAACCTGGCCAAAGGCAAGTTTAATTATGCACATTCCAAAAGTCTCCAGTATAGGTTACTTCAAATATAAACAGAATATAAGCATCATCAATTCTAAAGAAGTGTTATATTATATCATCAGTGTTGGAGAGATATATTTGCTAATAATAAATTGTCATTTGTATAGCATACTGAGTTTAAGAGAACATTTATCTTTTGCAACATTTTTCAGGCCCAAACATACAAATCAAGAGAAACCAGCAATTTTAAAATCATTTTCCACATTTTTCAGGGCTCAATTCTTAATAATACAAAAATCAGGCATTCAGACTTTTACAGACTCGTACAAACCCTGGAAAGCATGCCACTGAAAACTCTGCTTCAAGATATAATAAGGAGTATACTATGAAACATAATTCAGAAACTGCTGAAAAATGTTTGTAACTCATCAAAGCCATTACTCAGTATGGAAAGAGAAAAGGAAAACAAGCTGACTGATGAGATCATGCAGAGAAGTAAAACCAACACAATTTTTTTCTTAGATGAAGCCAACATAATACAGGTATGTACAAACATGCCTCGACTAATAAACAAACAAAGAGAGAGAGAGAGAGAGAGAGAGAGAGAGAGAGAGAGAGAGAGAGAGAGAGAGAGAGAGAGAGAGAGCTCCTCAGATGTTTGTTGACCTTACACATAAAGATGGAAATGATATAAGAAGTGAGAGATGAAAAAAGGAAGAAATTTCAACAGCATTACTGTTTGAGATAAGAAGGTGGTATTCAAAAGACAATCCTTATGCAGTTGGACTCCACACAGAAAGAACAAGCAGCAGCCAGTCACCTGCTGTGTTCAAGCCTTAGTGGCTTTGACACCTGCAGACTTCACGACAGCAACAGAGTAACACATAACCAATCATTATGGCTGGGAGAAACGATACATCTTCCAACTGAAGGTAACCACAAGGATATTGAAGTTAATAGGAAGAAAGAATAAAGTACATGGAGTGTGGAGATTGAAATGAAACAATAGAAATGTAATGTGTGTATTATCCAACATAGGAATGTCTAATGATTTTTAAATGAAATTCTCTTTGAAATATTATATACTTTTTTCCCTTCAAGCATCATTCTAGCAAAACCATTACTCCTCTTGCCCTTGCTTGCTTGTCTCACACATATGGTTAAATCTCACATTATCTGCATAAATTCTCGTTTACACAACCATAAACTTGTGTGGAGCACTGTGCTCACATATGAGGAGGTTATAGCTTTACATGATTACTTGACAGAATACAGTACAGAGCAATCTGACTTATCATCTCATCATTTTCCCATTTCTACAAACATTAGTCTGGTTATCCATTCACAAAAACTGGCAGCTTATGTGTGCCCCACCATTAACTTGACCATGTAATCTTAGCAAGCCACTACATTACATGATTATTGTGAGGCTTTTTACAAATCAAGTGTACTACATTACATGATTATTGTGAGGCTTTTCACAAATCAAGTGTAGCTTGTTGTGATACCTGTTTCTCTCCTTACATTACTAAGCTTTGAAACTCTTCACCGTCTCAAGTCTTTCCAAACATCTAAAACCTCTCCCTCTTTCAAAGGCAGTCTCTAACTTCATATTTCATTTAAGGCCAGGTGAAGATGAGGCCTTCAGTCCATGAATGAAGCTTTTGGGAGAGAGAGAGAGAGAGAGAGAGAGAGAGAGAAATAAAAGTGGCTGGACTCTTAAGAGTGTAAAGCTTGCTTACCATTTACACATATATGTACAAACAATCAAATAACTGCAAGCATGCATCTACAACTAACATCCACAAAGAGCCAAAGATAAAGAAATACAAGGCAACTAATCAAGATCTTTCAACAGCACAACAGAGATTACCATATTTTTCTTGAGTACTTAATTATTCTCACTTTCAAAAGCTAATGACAATGATACTTCATAAGCCAAACTGCACTGCTCTTTTGACCTAAGAACTATTATACAATGAGCAGCTGAATACAGCATTACTACAGCATGTAGCAAAAAAAAAAACTAGTTTAATTCTAAACATAAATAGCCATTCACTAGGTAAATGAAAGGTAGAATAGTGGGAACAAGACAAGACAATAAAACAGAGGAATAAAGGAAGACAGAATACATAATTAAACAAATAAGGAGAGAGAAAGAATGAGTGATGAAATAGAAGGGTAAGATAAAATCTTACCCCAGCATGAGGCCCCATAGCCATGGGAAGTCCAGGAGCAAATTAGTGACAACAGCTACCACTATTGTTTCTATGATGCATGGGGAGAATGCCAGTCGTACTACCATGAAACTAAGTTCCTTCAGCGCAGCTGGATCCAGTCCTAGACCAGCACGAAGAAGGATCACCACAAGAGCGATGTTTCTGTATATGGGCAAAAGAAAAATGGAGCAAGTTAAATAAAACAAAAACCATTAAGAATGATGATAATGCAGTTAATACACCTTTTTTGTAAAGGTATTATCATTTCCATGTTTATCTTACCAATTTTTTTACTTTATCCATACGACATTCCAATACCCTGTATTGCTTTAAACAGTTCACTGAATTAAAAGTCAAGTTCAACAAGGTTCTTTGAGTAACAAGAATGGATGTCAGAGACTTGTACAAGAAATTGAATGACCCTAAATTACTGTAACTACCCACTTTGCATGAATGTGAATTTCACCTCTATCTACCTTTCTATCGTTATTATCTCCCTTTCAAATTTTCATTAGGAGTTTAGGTACATACAGCCTTAAAAATCAATTACACACATCCTTATTGATCTCCAATGTGTTAAAATGAAACATGGACTTCTAAACTCACACAAACATTTTATACTTTTTCACTTAACTTGCCTAGGTCATTTATTGAGTAAAGCCAAAATCTCCATTCACTTCACCTTTATACACAATATGCTTCCCCTAAATTTGATCCCCAGTTATTCCTCATACATCTTCATCTAGAATATCTCTAGCCCTTATAAATCACCTTGATATATCTCTTCCACAGTCTACCTCTCCTTGTATCTTCTACTGTACTGCTGTATGTCTTTTGACCAACCTATCACTTGCCATGTGTTTACAAGACCAATGGTAGTTGGTAGACAGCCAACGACAGTGGAGATATATTACCAGTACTACCCGCCTGGGTATTGGGAGGGTTAGTGACAACTGTGTAGTGAGCCAGCACTTTAGCGGTTGTCAAGTTGCACTCCTCTGACTCAGGTAGCTGTCTTTTCTTTCTGCCTCACCCAAACGTGGACTACCAGCATTCTGTACTTTAAGTCGCATTGCTCATTCTTCTTAACTCTAGATTTTCTAGCGGTGAGCACTATGTGCTAGTCCTCCCTATTGACAAATTGGTAGGAACTACAGACAGAAGCAGTAGCTAGGAACATTTAGGCAGGAGCATTAGATAGAAACATTAGGTAGAAGTAGTATGTAGAAACATTGGGCAGAAGCATTAGGTAGAAGCAGTCAGTATGAACATTAGGTAGGAGCCTCTGCAAACATTATGCAAGAGTTGCCCTCTGCCTGAGGCCTGTTAAGGATGAGGCACTAAAGGGTAAGAAGCAGCACTGAAATTCACTAATTATGGAGACTGTTACCATGGTCACCTCCTTGAGGGAGTTCTAGTTGAGAAAAGGTGTCTGAGATCTAGACAGATAGATAGATTATCAAGGTTGTACGTCCACCATAACACTTTTGCATCATTTGTTCTGGCTGCTGTGTGTTGCAGCTATTTGCTAGCATAGTAACTCTAATATTAGAGTGATCATGAGCTATTGCTGTGAACTGTAAATATTTTCAAAAGTTTTGAAAAAAAAATTGGTGTTTTATGTACATCATTTTTTCATAGGCAACATATACAATACTGTACTGTATAAGCCTTGGTGGCACTGCCATTTGTCAGCATTTGTGCTGCTAAGTTCTTTACAGTTTTGCCAAGGTTTGACTTGACACTGCAAACTATCTTGGAACTTCATACCACACTGAAATTAGATAAAGTCACATGGTGTGGTTTATGAAGATGCTGTCCTTATTTTCATGGGGTTAAGCCATACACATGGAAGAAAAAGTAACTAGTTTATAATTAGGGAATAAAGTGTTTCCAAAAAGGGATAAGAGCTAGCTGTCACTGGTTTTCACATGTGTGCTAATCTTTAATTTGTTTCTCATTTCTGGGTATTTCGAGAAATCTTTAAAATGTGAATGATCATTTCTTCCATTAATTTAGATTATACCTCTAACCGCTTGAGGAAGTTCCAGGTGGGAACAGGCATCAGAGATATAGATACATTGACCACTAACAACTTAACAAATAAGGAATCTTTGAATTTCACTCATGACAAATGGTAAGTCACATAGAAGCAAAAACTATGCCTTTCATGTATTTATCACTTAGGTGTTTAAATATAATATGTAATTGAAATATTCAAAGGTTTGCATATATTACCCTATTGTTGAGTGCAGGAAATATAGACTGAGCATCACATTCATGGTACTCCTAGCTTCCGTCGAACAGGTTATAAGAACAGTAGATATTCTACCTCTACAGTATGAAAATGACACCCTTTTTTATTCAGGAAGTGGATTATAAAGGAAGCTATGGTCCAGGGCAAACTATCTACGGCCGAGTTTTGTGGCATCCAAGTCAAGACCTTCATTCTGCCTACAAGCTTTTTATCCAGCAAGTTTTCTTGTGCACTGGTGCTGAAGGGTTAGTATAGTATAAAGCCTACCTAGCACAATAAATGCTCCCACCAAAAGCCAAAATATTTTTCTTTGTAATAAGTTTTTTACAACTTTATTAACTGAAAAGGAAACATTTTTGGCATGGTGAGGCAATGAAATATTACTAGTTTAAATTTGAATGGTACTGTACTTTTCAGGTTCAGGGTGAACTTGTTTTCTGGGGAACATGACTCTAGCAAGAGTGCTCTAATTTGAGCTCATCCCCCCCAAACCAAGTATATCAGTTTTGTTAATTCTGAATTTATAGATTTTAACAGAGCTGCCAAACATTACATTTATGCTGTATTTATAACTATTTTTGAGAGGGAATTACTACAGTACAATTTTTCCCAGTAAAATACTTTTTTTGAAATTCTGGTCATATGTTCGCATGTTGTTTATGTAATGTATGGGAAGTTCACAGGGGTGCACTGTTCAGTATAAAATGTATGTTCTTATTGCACATGCACGTACGAATGCAGTGTACAAAATAACAAATGGACCAGTCAGCTTCCGACCATTTCCCGAAAATGACTGCACAAATTGTTGCACGGTCAGTCTTATCGTCCGATCACATCTTTAGCTTGTATAGCCAGGCTTGTCCTACTCCTTGGCCAGGCCTTCCTGAAGCTTCAAAAAGTCATGCAAAATTATCATGTATAAAAGTGTATAAGAAATTACTAGTTCCCTTCCATCTGTTGCTGTTCTTCAAAGTAATAAAATTTAATTTACCAAGATTTTCTAGCGATGACAGATGAAGAGTAGCAACAAAAATTTTGCTAGAAAAATTAAATCCTCAGCATGTAAGTTACATTATCACATCAGTTTATTTGGGCCTCAACCATTAATTAACTGGGATAAAATGGACAACTATGTATAAACCTGATCCTTTCCTGCAAAATTTAGTGTGGCTTATCTCTAACAAACCAGTGAAAATGTTCATATTACCATTACATATGCTAAATCATGTCTGTGTAAAACATTTAAAGAGTGGTATAAGTTGTTGTAAGATTCATTTTGCAAAATTCCTTTTTTTTTTTTTCCTTTTTTTGTTTGTTTGTTTGTTTGACAAGGTTGGCAGCTCTGTTTTATGGAATTAGTGCATAAAATTTTTAACTAAATATATGCAAACTGAATTTTTTTTCCACTTTTCTGTTAACTACCCATATATGGTAAAACCAATTATTACTGCTTAAATGCTGGGTGACCTATGAAAGGTCATCCCCAAAAAAATTACATATTATGATTCCTATATAAAATGAAAGAAATACATGTAATAACAGTAATGTATACGTTCGAACAAATTAGCTAACACACCTTATATGTCCTTCACATAGCACTGAAATATTGTACACAAATAGACCCATCAGAGTTGTGATGAAGGTGATGTCATTCAAATTTATCTATGTATATCTCTGATGCCTGTTCCCACCTGTAACTCCCTAAAGGGGATGATCTTGGCTATAGAGTCTCCATAACTAGCGAATTCCAGTGCTGCTTCACAGCCTTTAGTACTTTACCCTTAACAGGGCAACTCTAGTAGTGTCTGCAGAGGCTCCTACCTAATGTTCCTATTGACTGTCTACCCAATGCTCCTGCTTAATATTCTTTCCTACAACTTCTTCCAAATATTTGTACATAATGCTTCTGGCTACTGCTTAAAATTAAAGAAA
>JAUUDW010130351.1:1372-11915 GCA_032361385.1 Panulirus guttatus | reverse complement strand
CACCCCCGTGCAACTCTCTCTTCCCCCCCCTCGTGAGAGCTAGTAGGCAAGCCACCCTCAGTCTTACAGCGGGAGGTCACACGGACGGTATTACAACGACCTGTTGGTCGTGACGTCAACTAAATTGCACGCTACGGGATCGAGAGATTAATATTCAATACTTTTTTTAGGGGGGGTCTGTGTGTGTGTGTTGGTTGGTTGGGCGGTGATGGTGATTGACATAACTGACTAAGGTTATGAAGGAAAAATCGGGTCCCGTCAAAAACGGGCCAAGAAGGATTTTGTGTGTAAAATATTTTCTTCCTTTCTTTCTTGCGTCACCCTACCACCTCCTCTCCTCCCTTGCGTGCCCTGCCATCTCCATTCCTCCCTGGCGTTCCTCTGCCGTCTTTAGCGTCCCTCTTTCCAACTTGATGTTTTCTGTTTGGTGGCGCCTCTTGCTGTCCCTATGCAGTTTTCCTCTGCTTTATTCTAGTTCCTATTGCCCCCAGAATTATCCTGTTACCCACTCTAGCATCCCTTGCTTCCGCAACACCTGCCACGTCTGCCTTCCCTTTGAGTTCATTTGCACTCCCTGGATTCTTGAATTTCGTTATCTTAGCCACTGCCTCGACCCCATCCTAAGACCCTCTTGGCATCCTCTTTGACGGCCTTCTGCTCACCCAGGATACCCATCCTCACAGCGTCGCATGATGCCTTCTTAGCGCCCCTTTGCCCATCTTTTAGATCCCTCTCTCTTCTCTACCCTTCTCCATGCCAGCTCCTAGACTCTGCCCACATTAGCAATCCACCTTATCTTAATATTACCATCTCCCTCTGTAATCTTTCTTCCGACCTTGGCGTTTCCCCTGCCTGTGTTAAGGCTCCTCCGCCCTATCTGGCGTCCTCTGGCGTCCTTATGGTCCTCCTAGCGTCTCTCTCTTCGCTCTGGCACCCGTGGAATCACGGCATCCTGCGTTTCCCTGACAATTGTCATCGTTCTTTGGTTCCCGAGTGTGTGTTTTACCTTCCTATGCCCGTGTGGATTATCAGGTACCCCCTAGTATCCTGTCGCATTTTCAGCGTTGTACTTTTACTTCGTCTCCTTCCTCTTACGTCGCCCTTTTTCCCTCCTCCCTCCACTGTGGCGCCTGTACTACCCCATGTGGCGTCCCATACCGGCGGTGGCGTCCCCCTGAGGCGGGCGGGGCACACACCCTTCATTGCGCTAATTACACTGCAACGGCGGCTCCCTCAGCCTCCGGTCTCGTCACCTTCATGCGACCCAGGCCCATACCTCGCCTCACCCTAAGGCTGTAAATCCCCAGCCTTCGGTCGTGGTCGTCGTCTCATTTTTTTTCATTCGTATCGATTCCCAGGATGAACCAGGTCGGTCGTAATTAAAATTTGAGATACCATCGCACGCTGAAGGTTACTGATATATTTTTTTTCCATTTAATGTCTTGATGAATACTGATGACCTGCCTCGGACAGCACCACAGTGCAATCAGTTCGTAGTGCAGACCTTACGTTACCCGACTGCTATAATGGTCACGGTTGCTCGTCCCGAACGCAATACAAATTACGCTTGTCGAATCAGTCGTCTCCCGTAGGATCATTTGTTGCATCTGGGCAAAGATATACAGGTCATTAAACAGCTGTTCCATTTATTCGACATCATTGACATGTAAATTAGTGAGCTTAACTATCTTAACAGCGAATCGACACGTGTGCCTTCCACATCATACAGCCCTAAGTTATTTTACCTCATTTTTAAGCTGTTCATATAACCCGACGCCAGTCACTTGAACTGGCGGTCACACCAGTCATTTTACTTCTGGTGCGGAGTTAGTGACAGGGTGAACACGTAGGGTCCCGCTTGGTGTCACCGGCTCAAGGCCTTGTGCCTCCGGGAGGGAGTTCCCGGAGACGTCAGTGGGAGTCGTCACCAATCGTCGAGCCCTCAGCCGTGAACACCTGGACCATCTTGCGGCGTCCTGGGGCTACAGATACCCTTGTATCTCAGTCACGTTCGACCTGATTAGTGTATGGTGCTTAACTCCCAGCTCACGACGGTGCAATCAATCCTTCCGGACTACGGTGCAATCGTTTGCTTTTATTACCAGACTTTAGACTCAAAAGGGCAGGGCATGATGTCCAAGTGTCGTACCGTTGCACTTAAGATGAGGCTGATCCTCAAGTACAGACTTATTATGTGACTTGTTTATGTCAGTCTGGCAGCTGTCAGACACCACCATCTGGTCCTCGACATTTGTTTGCACTGGGTGCATTAACATACAGTACACAGTTGCTAGAGTATACACACTTGCAGCTGCGGCAGTATATTACAGCCATCACATCGCCCTGGCGACAGTTAACGCTACCCTGCGCCACTTTCTCAAAAATTCTGGGCAGCGCTTAGCGCCGTGCGGATGGTACTGTCAGCAGATGCTTTTCATCCGGAAACTTATCATCATGTTTATGCTGACGTCTTAATGTTATTATGGTGAACAAGAAATTAGCATTTAATAACCTGAGCGTCTCGGTTAGACAGCAGCTTGGCGTCACGTCCGTTACGTGGCTGGTTGATGGAGGAGGTGACGGACGGAACTTTGGGGTTGGGTGAGAAAGATTGCACGGGGCGCCGGGGTTAGTGAAAGCATGTGGGGTCCAGCGTACTGAGTGCACAGCGCCAGTTTAATTAATGCACGGGCGACAGCTTAATGAGCACACGGGCGTCAACTTGATAAGTGCACGTTGGCCAACTTAATGAGTGCACAACCGCCAATTTAGTAGGTGGGCGAGCAGGTAACTTGGCGGATGAGCGCCAAATTGATGAGTCCACGTGAGCCAAATTAGTGAGAGGATGAGTGCCCACTCAAGAGTTGCAGGGCTGCTAGAGAGAGAGAGAGACAGAGAGAGAGAGGTGAGGCAGGAGAAGGGACAGGATGTGCCGGGGAATTTTATCGTAGTATGCACGTGTTAATAATCGGCGGATGTCCTTGTATCGCCAGCAGGAGGGGCGCCCCTTGCTTGCTCCCAGGCCAGTGTTCCAGTGACACAACTTGCGTCCCACAGGCGCCGGTTGCCTCTGCTCGCACCGCTCCGCTGACACCTTGACGTAGTTTGGTTATGATGTAGTCCTCCGAAAGCCGCTAGTGGGGCATCTATTGTGATCCACGTATAGTGTTGGTGTCTGTCCTGTAAGCATGGCTCATTGGTCTTCTCTGCCTCGTCCTGGGACACACACTCTTAGATTTGAGATGTGAGTGTTTTGCTTTTATATGTGACTGGGAGGGGAGAGTGATGAGGGAGCCCAGTGGTCCTCAGCCTACCCTTGTTACTGTCCTCATTACTCAACCCTGTTTGTATAACTCTTCACACTAATGTGTGGAGTGCCTGTGTTGTGGGCTGGTAAATAGTTCCCTCCCTTTCCGCTAGGGGAACATCCTCTGGTCCAGTACTCATGATGCCGCTTCTGTTCATTATGACATTGTCAGATATTCACTTAACTTATTGTTTAGCTATAATATTTGCACTTGCAAGCACAGAGGATGATGTAACCAGAAAGCTCGTAAGTAGGAATGAAAATTTCCGCAAAGGAACAGTAGAATTTTTTGTCGAGAAAATGAGATTGACACTACCCTTTAAGTCCACATCCGAATTCGACAGAGTAGGTATTAGCATGGTCGAGATATGTGTTAATAGTCTACCTCCTTCGGGTTTGTGTTCCTGTGTGGGGTGCATGCCGTCACAGACAGGTGTCGAAGGTCACCAGAACACTGATACTCACGTTGACGGAACACCGTGGAGCGAGTGTTGTTGTCCTTACCACCTCTCCTCCCATCACACCAGCAACACAACTTGTGAATGGCGGAATTGCCAAATCCACTTTCATTGTTGTATCAATCCCTTTGTTTGCCTGTGGTTCGCAATACGCATTATATACGTTTTATCCTTGTCTGGAGTCCCCTTGGCGATCTGGTTACATCCTGTCTGGGGTGTTTTCGCTGGTCCCCGAGGCAACACACACACACACGAACCAACTCCCCCCCAACATAAACCTGTACGTGGTAGTTAAGGACTCTGATACATGTGGAAAATGTGACCGTGGTCTGCGGCAGGTGAGGGTGCAAGGTGCCACCACCAGATATACTGTGTGTGTGTGTGTGTGTGTGTGTGTTAAGTACATCTTTGTACCTGTACGTAATTACCTGTGCGTATAGTTCAGGGGGGAGAGTTGTACACTCGTGAAGCCCCTTTTTCGTGAGTGTGTCGTCACCTGTGCTCTCCTGCTGCCTTATGCATGAAGTAATTACCCGTCTAAGGTTGTGGGCCTCTAATTTACACTCGGTTTGTTTCAGCACATTTTCCATACCACTCGATTACTAATGTACACAGCTAGTTTATCATGCTGTATGATAATTATTCTCTCGTGAATCTCGGTGAAATTTACTTGGATAACCAAATAAGCTTTGCCTCCGTTCCTTAAGATGCCATAAGAAAAAACAAGGGTAACATTAACTTGTCCGCATCACAATATATATAATTCTTTTTTTTCACGTTGGCGAATATTGTGGGTCTTTGGGAGTTTCCAAAGTTTTTGGACAATTATTATTCCGCGTCTTTCATTGTTGTGTTGGCAGACCTGTCATTCCCTCCAACGGACTCCGCCCGACTCCTTTTTTTCTCTCCCTTGCAAGTCTTGTGTCATTATTACCTTAAATATCCTGTACCGATTTTGTTCTTCCCGTGTGTGCGTGCGTGTGTGTGTGTGTCTTTGATCTACTTCGAGTCCCGTCTCTCCCTCACGTCCACGGTCGTTAGTGTCGTCGGACACGAGACGTACATGACCCAGGCCAGCAGTACATATTAGTGGCGGTGATTGAGAATGTCTCCTGGCGGCGTCCAGCGCGTCCTGAGGGCGGGAGAGTGAGTGGGTTGGTTGGTGGTCGGGGTGGGTGATGCTGCCGTGTTCACAGCTCCCTCATTACTACCGCCGCCGCCGCCTCTTCCTCCTCCTCCATTGTCTTCCTTCTGTCCCTTCTTCTTCTTCCTCGCCCTAATCTGTGTGGCTTGAGGTTTGGAGAGGTATGGCAGTGTGCACCCAGGTTCTCGCTACCTGGCGTTGCCGCGTTGGGTGGCTCCTGATGGGAGGAAAAGAGGTGGACGTCCTAGGGAGGACCGCGGTGAGGCGGGGGAACCACAGGATGGAAGGGCTGAGGAAGAGGGAAAGGTAATGAAGGAGATTTGGTCCTCAGCTTAGGTACAACAGCAGATTATACACACCCCTTGGACAAATAGTTCAGTTGCCTTGTTTCTCTTCCCTCGGCTTGACCTGTTGGCAGACATCTCTGATGATAGCCTAACTTACATATTTATTGCCGCAGTCCTCATGCCAGCAATAGCCCCTGCAGTTGGGCTTGTCGGATACAACTGAAGGAACACGTCCAGTTCTTCCAATAATTCATACAGTGACTGCCTGATGGGGGTCCCTTGTATTTGCCGACGGTAGCCCTCGACATTGTTGCCTCTGATGGCACCTCGGGTTTCCAGAGGTTGTATCATATATTGTCTACCTCGTCTGTCTCTTGTATAGGGTTATTATTTTTCCATGTAAACGTTATGTTATCTGTCATATCTGCTGTAGTTGATATAATATGAATGTCTTAACCTCCAAGTTGTTTGAATCTTTTCTCAAGTAGGTCAAGTTTTAGTTTTAGATCTCCTTAGGTCTGAGTTGATACCAAGCACAACAGTGTTCGAGGCACTTGGACATTAATCGTTTTGAAAACCATTAGTTTGCTTTTCTGTTTCAGCGTCTTCTGGTAGTGTTGTATAATAATGTAGATCCTGTAGATGGCGTCCTAGATGATGAACTGCGAGGAAGATGTCCAACGGTGTTTGTGACGACGTAGACTGGTAATAGGAAAATAATAATGGAGAAGCATGGTTGGCGTTTTGGGTTGGGGTCAGCGACGAGTGACCCGTTCTTAGTAATGTGACACAGTGGGGGATACGGCCGATGGAGTTGGAATGCCCTGGGTAGCAGGAGTGTGTGTGTGTGAGGGGGAACAACATGTGTCTGCAGTGGCCGAGCGAGACCTGACGAACTGCAGTTGTCTCTCGGCTTCCTGATTTATTTGTATAATTACTTTGAGGAAGTTTTCCCTGTGGTGATGAATGGCACTAAGTGTTTCCCCGCTTTCTTTCCGTGCTCGTTAACCCTTGTTGTTGTACATGACATTGGTGCTCTTACGTCATCCGGTGATGTGTACGTCATCCGGTGGTGTTGCAACACCCGGTGCTGTGTATGTACGCCACCCATGCTGTGTACGCATCCCGTGCTGTGTACGTCACTCGTGCTCTGTACGTCGTTCTTTGCTGTGTACATCACGATATGCAGTTACATTCAGGGCCACGCAAGCCGCGGATTGCAATTAGTTCAACTGCTGCCTGTATATAAGTTTCTACATTAAAGAAAATAGATAATGATACTAAAGAAAAGTAAATGAGAAATGAAGATAATTCTATTGCCGTAAAATTGGCTTTAGTGGTGTGTACTGTCGGTGCTGGAATTACTCCGATGTGACAAAGATTGACTTTGTTTTTCATTTACTATTGTGTTCAAGAAAATTGTGCTTGCCTTCGAAATACATGACGATAGGAATGTCGGCTTCATGTGAAGGGAAGATGGACAACTTGGAAGAAGCTGGCAGCGCTGTGGAGCTGGTCGAAGACCAGGGCCTCAGTAGACTCACACCGTCAACCATACTCTTCACGCACACCTCTCTTCTCCCACATCTTCATTTCTCTGACGGTACCGTTACTCCCGTTATCATGGTACCTCGTCTTAAACTGTATCGTTTCTCCTATTGCCGTGGTACCTCATCTTAAACGGTATCGGGAACCGGTGCAAGAAGGTGTCGGTAAAGGTTGACGATTCGTCGCCTCTTGTCCATAACAGTTGAAATACAACAGCTACAGGGTGGAGGAAGTTCTGTCATTAATTCCGCCTTCGGCCGCCGCAAATACAAGGCGCTGCTCTACTGTTCCTAAAACTCAAGTCGTCTTTTGATGCCATATATAGGCCACCAAAGACTTGCTTTATTTGAAACAGAGGATCCGGCTGGCAACCACACGTCAATAATGCACTTACGAACTGACATTAGCTGAAAAATTACAGGAATTACGTTTATGGGTCAAGTTCTCGATAAAACTGTGATATCGCATTCAAGAGCGCAGCAGAGTGGGGTAACAGCAGATGACACTGTTACGAGCACTAGTTATTAAACTGCAAGCAGTAGGCTGAAACCAGGCCAGGGAGAGGGTAGGGCGGGCCCCGTGACGCAAGTGTACAGAGACGATGTTTCTTAACTGCCATGGTTGGTCAGGTGGGTTTCCCCTCCTGAGGGAGAGTTTTACCGTGTCTCAAACACTTGGAGATACCTACAGATAGATAGACACACACATAGAGAACAGTTACACTGAATCCTTTGCTTGCAGTTGCTCTCATTTGAGGGTAATGGAAGTACAGCCTCATTTTCTGAAAAGATAACAAAGCCTCGAGGTAGAGTCCCACCGCTCCATGCGCCAGGGAGACACAGGAAAACCTAGCGAGGCTGCAGCTTGGCCGTGCTGGTGGGAGACGAAGTGATAATTCTCCTGAGGATTCCACCTGTGGTTGAAGTGACGGTGGCAGAGGTGTGAATGACATGAGTCATGGCGGTAGTGTTATGAATTACTTGTAACGGACAGTAGAGTTGTAAGTGACTAGACCAATGCTGGCGGAGTTTATGCAAGTCGTTATGACAATAGAGTTGTAAATTAATGGAGTGATAATGACAGTTGTTAATGAATAGAACGTTCCCACTAGTGTAGTGTGGTGTATGAATCGAGCGAGGATACTAGACATGGAAATGAGTTGTAAGAATGAGCGGAGGAGTAACAATAGCAGAGCTGTAAATAAATGCCGGGTGTTTTCGAGCTTATATTCTCATTGTTTCCGAAGAAGAGGAGGAGGGCTCTGGGAAAGCACACATGGCAGAGGACAGTGGTAGTGACGGCGTCTGAGCCGAAGGATCCACAGGCACGAACAATTGCCTTTTTTTTCTTTGCCTTACTCATCCTCTCCTTGCATCACCGTCATCTTAGGATGTCACGGGACATCTTCACAGTTGCGAGTCGGGCCATGTATGAGACCTCCATGGCCGGGAGCGAAGGAAGCTGCTTGCGATAAGACTCAAAAGACTCGTAAGAAAGAATTTAAGACTACTCGCTCACTTTAGGTTAGCCCACACCTAACACATCGACCCCTGATTAAACTTGACTAGTCGGCCAGTCGTCACACAAGGAACCGGATGACTCCCTAAGCGGGCCTTGCCCGAGACCATAACTGTAAGTGTCGAAACACTAAAAATGGATCTTCAAAATAATACCTTTGGGAAAATATGGCTGAGCATGGTGGAAATGTGGTGTTATTATCGAGCGACGGTTGGAGATCTTAACGTGCAACCTAATGTGTCATCAGTTCTTGACATTGAAGAATTTTTATGATATGGCCTTGCTAGTTCGTGCTCCTCCCTCTCATTGTCCATCCACACCTGTTTGCTCCTCCTCCCGTCTCCATCTATGTATCCTCCATCATCATCCCACGATTACTACGACTCTTAGGTATGATGGCCTGGCCTCTCTGACCTTACTCTTAAAGGTCAGGTGGTCTAAGGTCAGGCCATCAAACATAAGGGTCGTAATAGTCGTGCCCACGGATCCTACCGATGTTCTCAAGGGGGTTACGTAACATTGCATGGCAACGGGTCTTACCCCGTCCACCTGACGTGTAGGCCCGTCTGTCTGTCTGTCTCCACCTGCCTCACGTGTCCACAGCCCCGCCCCAGGTCGTAGCGGGTAGCGTAAGGAGTCACGTATTTATTTTTTTTTTCCTTTTTGTTCAGGATGTGAGACCTTGTAGTTTTTGCCTGTATTCCTCGCCATTGTTTGTATTGTGTCCGAGTGTGTTTTGGTTAGGTGGCTCCGGTAGGCGGGGTGCAGTGGTGATGTGATGGGAGTGGGAGGATAGTGGTTGGTTGGAGGGAAGTGAGTAGGATGTGAGGAGGCTAGGGTGTGGAAGCGGGAGGGTAGCCCGGGGAGCACTCCTTCCTCCTCCTCCTCCACGTGTGTAACACGCCCCTCCGTGCCCCGTACGACACACTACTCAAGGGCTTCCCTCCAACTGTTTCCTTCCGTTACCGTTATAACATGCATTATAATGCTGTCTCACACTGGTAACACTACCGTCACGGGATTTCTTCATACCTAACCCGCAGTGTCGGTCGGCACCTGCACTATCACGTGCAACACCGACACCGACGACACAGCGCAGCCTACATCCCAAGACGTTGCACCACAGGAGAGAACAAGAATGGGTAGTGCAGCAGCGTCAGGCGGGGCGTCATTCCTAGCGGTGAGGGTGTGGGCGTGAATGGTGTGGCCTTGAAGCGGGGGTGAGGGTGGGCGGTGACCAGGTGAGGTCCCCCCGCGCCTCATGACACCGCTGGCGCGGGGGGACAACTTGCTCTTTTGACCCTCCGCCTCCCCTTCCCACTCTCCCTGCCTTCCCTCCTTCCATCTTATGAAATCTTTGTCCCCTCTCCATCCTTCTTTCCTCCGCGTCTCTCATCATCCCTCCATCATTCATTCATCTTGTTTCCTTCAATACACACCTCTCTCTCCTTGTCTTCAGCCCCTATTTCCCTCAATCATCCGCCCCCCCCCCCTCCCCCCTATTACTATACTTCCCTCCTTCTGTATCTCCAGTCTCTTCGTCCCTTCCATTTATGTCTCTTCTTTTCCTCAACCCCTTCCCACATAGTTCCCTCACCTGACCGTCATCAGAGATCATAGAACAAGGATGCAGTGTCCTGGGTTTCCTAACGTCATTGGTAGCGTCATACTGGATACTGTTGCTTCGTAATGAAAGCCTTCTTCCTGACTTACTTGACTGCTTTGTCTTGATAGAGTTCTTGTGATTGTTTCCTGTGGTATGTCTCGTTCCCTGTTCCGCTGTGCCTGCCAACTACCATCCCCTACCACGCTGTGTCCTCGTACATCCCTCTGCCTCCCTGCACATCCCCCATCCTGCCGGAGCTTCGCCTCTGGTGGCACAACATGGCCATAGTCATAACAGTGCCACATTTTGTATGATGAACTCACAAACTGCAGTGTTTGACACAGATGGAGTGGACTTACTACTGCTCTCGCCAACTGTAGCATTTCACTTTATCCGTAGTAGTCAGGAAGCGACGGTACCAGGGAATGTCCTGAAGGAGAACCTGTTCTAGGTCTGAAGTCAGACCATTCACCACGGCTGTTGAGACCGAGGTGGTCTGCTGTAGGGTGGGTCTGGAGGCTTAGGTGGTATGCTAGATGACGGATCTTGGGTTTTGAGGCCCAAGCCGTCTGCTGGAGAGAGGGTCTTTGAGGCTCAGGTGGTCTGCTGGATGGGGGGGGGGGGGTCTTCAGGCCATTGGGCTGATATTAAAAAGGTTGTAACAAAAAAAATGGT
>JAUUDW010130241.1:0-15251 GCA_032361385.1 Panulirus guttatus | reverse complement strand
CTCACATGAAGCTTAAACTTCAAGAAAGGAACACCTCTTCAATTCCTCACCTTCATGAAGCCATCAGAGACATCTGGCTGAACAGAATTGACCTCAATTACTGAAGAAACCTTACTGACTCCATGCAGCAATGCATGAAAGCTGTTTTGAAGGCACATGGTGGCCACACTAAGCAATAAAATAAAGAAAATGAAAGTTTTTCTTTTTTTTATACTCATTCCTCAGACATTCTGTGGGTACTGATTCCAGATATCTATAGCACTTCATTTCCTCCATATGAAGTAGATTGAGACTATAAGTAATCAAGAGAAAGATTTTTGGAAAAGAAAGATAGTAAGGAAGCACCATTAAACTGATGCTCAAAGAGCTCAGTTTATCTATCTACCTATGTCTCTGATGCCCTTTCTCTTTGGAACTCTCATTAAAAGGGGGTAGGGGAAAAAAAAAAACGCTTATCCTTGTCCTTACATGTCTCCCTCGCATACATCATTCCACAGATTTTTCCATCAGGTCTCTCCCTCCCATACTCTTCCACTCTATTTCATCATGTCACATCAACCCTTTTAATCGTACAGTCATACACTCTCCTTGTAATCTACCAGTCTTGCAGTCTTTCCACATGCCCAAACCTACTTTTAGTATTACGTTTCATCCACTCTACCACTCCACAATTCAATCCCTTTGAATATCCTGCTATATTTATGGTAGATGATTTTTTGTGTTTTTCACAAACTACATTTCTCACCAAGTGATAGACAACCCCCATAGGTATCTGAGCATACCGAAGAGGAGGAGAAAAAGTAAAGGAAAGCTTACTATTAATGACAAAATGCCTCACATCCCAGACCATCCTCTTCTGAAGAGAGCATACACAATAGCTACACATGAAAGGTTAAACAGATCCATACAAGAGAGATATAGCTGAACAAAGGTGTCTGCTGAATACTAGTGATCCTTTTTACCAAGATGAGTTTCCTTAAAAGATTCAGGGTAGACACCTCTTTCAGTACATAAGCCCCATCATTAAGTATGTTCAAGTAATGTTGCCCTAAGAGATGAAAATTTGACCTTTGAGAAATTTACTTAAAATTCTAACTTAATATAAATAAGCAAAAACCTATTCTCTCAAAAAAGCAAATATTTTTCATTGAAACATATATATACAGTATGTCATAGGGCTATACCAAGGCAGTATCAGGGGGCAGCAAAAGTCATTCACCATAACTTGCTGCCTAATGCAGATACAGATGAAATACACATCTGCATTACTGATGTGAATGAAACAATGACCATATCTTACCTGTAAGGCAACTATCCCCAACTATATAGGTAGGCGGGGTTGAAAACAAAATGTTGCATCATCTGCTGGAGGTCTCACTGGTGCCAGTTCATCAACCAATTTTCCGTTAATAGCTCAAATAAGCAATGTTTCAATAACATCAAGGTAAGATTATTGGTAAGATTTCAAAGATAAACGTAGCATAAGTTCTGTAAGCAATACCATAACCATTTCACTCATCATATCACTCATACAATACGGTACATGTTAACGATTGCATCAGTCATCACACACACTTGCTGTCAGCAGAATGGTGCATGCCACCTCTGCTACCAACCAAGGAACAAGGCTTTTCCCCCAAAGAAACACTGCTTCCTCCCTGGATATGGTCCTGCTGTATTCCTGAAGCACAGGGCTCCTCCATGAATAACCCTAATAAACAATGTTTCTATACCATTAGGGTTAAATTACGGGTAAGCTTTAGAAAATAATTTTTTTTTTTTTATGTTAACTGAGACGACACGGGCAGCTGAGGCCCTAATCAAGGCCATCCCATTAACGCTATACATATATATATATATATATATACCCTAGCCTGAGCCAGGTACCCATTTTATCGACCAAGCCCTAGAGGTGGATGAACAGCTGGGTTGACTGTGGACCAACTGCTGCAACCAGGATTCGAACCTATGCACTCGACCCTGGGCAGGATGTGAATGCGTCACGGTCAGGGATGCTAACCGCTACATCTGCTTCGAGTCTCCTTGATACTTCCATTTTCACCTCAAAATAGATACTTTTTTGGATCACATTTTGGTATATTTTTAGCTCTATTATCAGCAAACCATTTTCCAGACTTTTTAGGTATAGTTAATTAAAAATCGTTCTTTAAAATGATGAATGAAGCAAGTGAAAGATCATGTACTCATACACGTTCAAACAGAAGAAACACATGAAGCCAAACACTTACTGGTCCAGAGTGCTTTACATATGCCTCTCATCATTGGTTGAGCAAAAGTAAACAAAAATGTCGGATATGACTCATTCATTTATTGTAATTTTTCACAATTTAATAGAACTATAAGAAAAGCCAATAGCTTTATACAGCAAATCAGCATCCCAAAGGGTATCATTAAACACTGTACATCAACCCCTCTGAATTAGTCTGGACGATAGGATGATACAACAATTATAATTACCACCAGTATCCTCAAAAAGCTCATTATGTACTTAAGTAAATAGTTACAGAGGAGTTCCACTGACATCCCTGTGGCCCCATATGATCCATTACTGATAAATCACCACCAGATACTATGTAATGATCTACTTTGGGATTAGGAGGAGAGCTTAAGGGAAGTAAAGCTGGGGATTGTATCAGTAGAATTAAAATTTAAGCAAAGTAATACAGACTTCTGCAGAAGTCTGATAGTCTCATGATCACTTGAAAAGCTTAAGTAGAAGTATTAACAAATACTAAAGAGCTCCAGAGAAAGAAGAAAGTCCTTATGGTACAATTTGAGTCATCAAACATATCTAAGGGCCAGAAGCAAAGTTCATGAGATGCAAAACACCAGATGAGAGCAATGGTCAATAGGACTGCATTGCAAGAACATGAGCAAAAGAGTGATGAGGGCTGGAACTTGGAGGGTTTCATCTCACCATAGCAAAAAAAAAAAAAAAAATGTCACAGGATTGGGAGGGTTGCTCTATGGCTGCTGGATCTTTGAACATCTTCTGCCTCAAAGATATCTTGATGATCAAAAAAGGGTGAAATCATAAACCATAAACCCTTTTTAGGTCATTAAACAGGATTTTAATTTCCTTGAAAGAAACGGCTCTCTGTAATGATTATAAAACTATGCCTGGGGTGAAAATGAGGTAGAAGGAGTAAATGAGGAAAAATGAGTGCATGAAATGATGCATCTGCTGGGGGAATCCTGCTTTACCATAGGATACTGCAAAACATAAATCTATCTATCTATATGCATCCCTGATGCCTGTTCCCTCTGGGTGGCAACAATAAGAGAGTCTCCATAACTGGTGAACTTGTCCTGCTCCTTAGCCTTTAGTGCCCCACCTTTAAACAGGCCACTGACAAAGGGCAACTCCAGAGCAGTTTCCAGAGGCTTGAAACTAATGTTCTTACTGACTACTACTACCTAATGTGTCTACCTAATGTTCCTGCCATAAGTTCCACCCTACTAATCTACCTAAGGCTCCCACCTAATGTTCCTACCTACTACTTTAACCTAATGTTTCTATTTAAACAAAAACAACTGCTCAATAACCACAGTTTGTACTGAACACACTGAGAGGTTAGGTTATATGAGAGATGGGTGTGCAGATGCATAAAGTGTCTATTGGCAAAAACACAAAAATTTAAGGGAAAATAATTCAAAATGGTACAAAGCACAAGATTTAAGAGCAAAAACTAGCGCTTACCTTAACTCGAGTTTGTGGAACATCTGCAAGCATCTCTAGAACAAGCTCATACCCATTCTTATCTTTTTTATCTTTAGATAAACCTGTTGCTTCCCCCAAAAAGAACCTGAGTCCTAGTGGAGTTCTTGTAATTGCATCAATAGTTCTGTAGAGGAAAAATAAAGAAACAGCATCTATTACAATAAATTATGTACATATAACCACAATATAACATAGTCCTGAATGTTCAGCCACTTCCACCTGACAGCAATCTAACAAAACTGGACTTCCTGTACCATACACTATCTTTAATGCCCCCAGTTTGTTGTCATACACAGGTCATTATGTATCTAGCACTTCTTTTTCAACTGCAATGTTTGAGTTCATTCAATCCTCATCAGTTGCTAAGAGAAAATGGTGCTCACTACTGAAGAAGTACACACTATACAAAAGACTGAACAAGGAAGAAGGTTGTTGTTTACTATCATTAGTATATGAGAGTTGAGGAAAAGACCACAGAATAATATTCTTGTATTGCATATCAGGCTTCACAGATTCATTCTCTCTATATTTCCAAACCATTTCAGCACATCCTCTTCAGCTCCCTTAATCATGCATTTCTTATCATCATACCTATCTATTACCAATACCATTTCCCATCATATATAATACGTTATTTTCTGTCCTTAGGGATAAGCTGAGAACCTGAAAATGCAGGATCGTGCAAAGTATACATGGGATTGATTGCCCTGGACTGATGTGGTTTATATGGGACGATGTGCTGTCAATTGGGTGAACCACGGTACAAGAAGCAGTCTGGGAAACCAAAGAAAGGTCTTTAAGGCTAGATTGTGGATAAGTGGTTCTGGTTTTGATACATTACCCATGACAGCTAATGAGTGTATGTGAACAAATGAGGTAATTTCTTTGACTGTTCCTAGTACTACTTCACTAAAGCAGGAAATGGTGAACATGAATGAAAAAAGAAAAGTTACTATTCGTCATTTACTAACACTTTTCCTCTCTTATTAAGATAATTACGAATACTGTTCTTATAATTTCCTTCATTGATTATTTGGCATTAACACTTTCAATTTCTTTTTAAGATAATTATAAACCATTTTCTTATCATTTCATTCATCCATTATTTGGCGTCTATACCGTTTCCTTTGATCCAGTCACAACAGCCCCTCTTATATTTATTACTAAACTCATTCAATCTCTCTTCACTCAACCTTCCTTCTATGTTCTTTTAAAAACTGTATGAAATCAATGATGTGTCACTTTATCCACTTCCCTGTGAACCTTACATTTACCTAATTCAGTTCATAAATCTCATTATATCTAATTATCTGCAATGCTTTCCAATATCCTGAGTATATATGAGCTACATTCAGTTAATTTGCTTTTCTATTAATCATCCACAGCCAATGTTGATATTTCCAAATAATATTCTTGGTTCTGCCAACAAACCACTATCTGAAGTCTGATCCAATATACAAAGAAACTATTTTGATAAATCAAAGTAATGAACAGTATAAGAATACACAGTGCTGTCCATTAATTCGCAGAGAATAAGACAGTATGCTGAGAGATCAAACTAATGTATAGTAGAGGAATAAATAGTGCCTTCCATTACTTACTTGAGTATAAGAAGCTTGATAGACAGTGCCATGTGTGGTTTGTGATACAGAGTATAAAGCTTGTCCATAATATCATGGCTGATGAGTATTCTCGTCAACTCACAAGAACACTGCAACATCAGCTGTGTTAGCCTAACTCCAGCCTTCACATGTCGAATCTGCAGAAATTCATTAACCATGATTATGCTGTAATTCAAATTTCTACCTACACCTAATGTAATAGCAAAACAAACATTCAACACTACTAACCAGTGCAATTTTCTCATAATAACTCATGACACCCAAAGTGACCTTCTATCACATCTCAGAACTGACTCGTCTTTATTTCTGCCACATGTACTCTCTTCATCATCATTTCTATAAACAGTATTTAAGTATGCCCATTCCAAATAAAAATGCATTATCAAAAATATCAAACATGCTATAATCAGCTTCATGTCTCCTCTGCATTCATTCATTAGTTCTTCTATTCACTAATGGTTCAAAATTAACCACCTGAAAATCAATTTTACCACATCCAACTCTGCTGAGCTGCCACAAAGGGATGACAAGAGGTCATCCTTAAGCTTAGGTCCTTTACCTGACGGAATTTAATGAACATAACATGGAGTAGCTGAAATCTATCCTTATCCCTTTCTGAAGCTGCCACCAACAACACATTCAGCAAAAAGCTCTTCAGCAAAAGGAAGCAAAAATACAATGTTGCTATACTATAATTAAAAGAAAAGCCTGTACTGAAGAGTACAGCAACAGCAAGGTTCAGAGACTAACTAGGAGCAAAATTAACTAGAAAAGTGAGTATGCAAAAGTTAATGAGAAAGAACTGATCTGGGCAGGTGTGCCAGGAAAGCTGATTTGAAGAAAGACCATCTATCTATCTATCTGTATCTCTGAAACCTGTTCCCTCTGAGAACTCCCTAAAGGAGCTGGCCATGGCAAAAGAGTCTTAATAACTCTTGAACTCCAGAGCTGCTTCTTCGTTCTTAGTGTCTCGTCCTTAACAGGCCACCGGCAGAGGTTAACTCAAGCGCATTATTTTCACAAGCTCCTACCTAATGTTCCTAGCAGCTACTTCTACCTAATGTGTCTACCTAATGTTCCTTCCTATTACTTCTACCTTATGCTTTCAGCTTATGCTCCTAACTACTACTTCTACCTAATGTTTTTACCTAACACTCCTGTCTAAATTTCCTACCAACTATTTCTAACTATTGCTCCTACCAATTTGCCAAAAGGTATGGCCAGTGCATAGTGATCACTACAGGGAAATCTAAAAGTAATAAGAATGATCTGTGAGAGTTAAGTGTTGTCAAGTGTTAAGTGTGATAAAGAGAAATTGTATGTTTGTGGGCAGAATGCCAGCACTCCATGTGTGGGTGAGGTAGAAAGAAGAGTCAGCTACCTGGGACAAAGAAGCATAACTTGACAACTATGCAATCACCACTAACCCTTTCAATACCTAGGTGGGTAGTACTGGTATTGTACCTCACTGGTCGGCAGCTGCCTACCTACTATTAAGACCACTGAGTTTATTAATGCATCTGGACTATCAGATATCAAAAGGAAAAGTGATCAGCAGCTATGGGTATTGAAGAGCATAAAAACAATCTGGTCCATAAATCAAAAAATACTTTGAAGATCTGAATTCTAGTGGCTATAACAACAAAAGAGTAGCCATATTCAAGCAGTCACCAACTTATTGTAAATAAATACAATGGCACTGCCAGGGAACTAGGATAATAATAATAAGTAAGAACAAAGATTGCAAGATGAAAATTTGGCAAAAAATCTCCAACAAATACCTCAGACAAATAAACAGACATAACTGATTCACTAAAATATACACCAGAGGGTAAGGAGGTATCACAGTTAATTAAATGATACAATCCAGACACTAAAGAGTCAGCTGATAAAACTAAAATCAGGATACTGGTGATGGTTGCAAGTGGGAAGCAGTAAAAGGCAGAGATGAGGTGTAGAGATTAAATGAGGGCTTTGAAGGATTGCTGAATGTTTGATGACAGGATGGCAGATGTGGTGTGTTTGGATCAAGGATGTACGTGAAGTGCTCCTATCCATGAGTACCTACAAGATTTAGCTTAAATGGCAGGGCACATCTTGCTTGAAGCGTTTGACCGCTCTTTTCAGCTGCCACCTGCACTGCATGATTATCGATTCTTGGTTCATCTGGGATTGCAAGAGTCTTAGCAAGTGGATTGTTGAATGGAGAACAGGTGGTGAAAGCCTTGAGAAAGATGAAGTGTGGCAAGGTGGCTGAAGTGGATGGGATTCTTTATGACTGAGTAGTTAGGAATTCCAAAGTTTGTATGACTCATGGTGAAGCATCTGAAGACTGTAGGAATGCCTGTATAGTTCCACTGTATAAAGGCAAGGAGCACAAAAGTGAATGTTAAAATAACAGGTATAAGTTTGTTAAGTGTACCTGGTAAATTGTATGGGAGAGTGGTAATTGAGAGGGTGGTGATATGCACAAAGCTTCAGAATAGAGAGGAACAATGTGGCTTTAGGAGTGGTTATGTATGGATCAGGTGTACACTAAAGAATGTCTGCAAAAAAAATGGAGAAAAAGTACATGTATGTGGTCTATATGGGCCTGGAGAAAGTATTTGAAAGGGATGAAATAGATGCTCTGAGGAAGGTGTTACAAATATATGGTGTGGGAGGAAAGCTACTAGATGCAGCAAAGAATATATATCAAAACTGTATGGTATGTGTGAGATGTAAGAAAGGAGGGTGAGGGTTTCAGGTGAAGGTAGGTCTCTGGCAGTGGTACGTGATGTCCTCATGGCTGTTTAATTTGTCTATGGATGGGGTGGTAAGGGAGGCAAATGCAAGGGTCTTGGAGAAAGAGTAGATATGCTGTCTGGGGAGAGCGCGCCTTGAAAGGTGAGTCATTGTTTGCTGATGACACAGGGCTGATTGCAAATTTGAGCGAGAAACTACATAAGGTGGTTTCTGATTTTTGGACTGTGTGAAAAAAGTTAAGAGTAAATGCAAATAAAAGCAAGGTTATTTGGCATATTAGGGATAGAGAGAGGAAGAGAGAGAGAAAGAGAGAAAGAGTTGTGGTGTTAGTTCAAATGGAAGTAACTTGGAGGAAGTGAACTGTTTTAGATACCTGGGAGTAGAAAAGGTAATGAATGGAAACATACAAGCAAAAGTGAGTCACAGGGTGGGTGAGAGGCGGGGGGCTAAGGTCCAGGGAGCACTAAGGAATGAGTGGAAAGAGAGGTCACTACATGTCTGAGCAAAGATGGGTATGTTTGAAATTACTGCAGTGTTGTATGGATGTGAAACATGGGCTCTAAATGAGAATGCATTGAGGAAGGTGAATGTATTGGATAAGAAATGCTGAGGAAAACATATGGTGTGAGGAGGGTTGATCAAGTAAGTACAGATAAGGTAAGAGAGAGGTATGGTAATAAGAAAAGCACAGTTGAAAGAGTTGAAGACGATATGCTGTAATCATGTGGATATAAGGAGAGATTAAATGAGGAGAGGCTGACAAAAACTGTATATGTGTCAGAGGAGGAGGGACAAGAATGGGGGGACTAAACTGGAGATGGAAGGATGGAGTGAATAAGATTTTGAGTGCTTTCAGTTTAAACATAACAGGAGGGTGTAAGAAATGCACAGGATAGAGAGAACTAGAGGGATGCAGTATAAATGGAGTGATGTAACAATGGACTGAACCAAAGTAAATGAAGCAGTCAGGAGATACCATGGAAAGGTCAGTGGGGTCTAGATGTGGACTGGGGGCTGTGGTTTCAGACCATTACACATAGGAGCTAGACAGTGGATATAAATGAATGATACAAAGTCTTCATCTGTTTCTGGTGCTACCTCACTAATGCAGGAAACAGCAAACAAGTATGAAAATAATTGAACATTTAAGGACAGCATGAAAATTACAAAAAGAAGAGCATACATTCACAAGAGGATAATATCTAAAACAATTTTGATAAACTACATAATCCTTGATAAAAACATTAAAAGACTATACCTTGTATACTGGCTGCTCTTGGTTAAGAGCTCTCTCGAAGTCAAGGCCCACATCAATCCAGTCACAAAGAGTATCACATATACCTACAGAAAAGTTTGAAACATTACAGCAGGATTACAAAAAAATCTATCTTTTAAGCTGATATTATGCATGTTTAGCAAGAAAAGCAACACCTAGAATAATTTCCTTATGGAATAAACTAAGGACCCTTTTTCTGGGGCTTCTGCAGCTTCAAGGATGCAATACATGTGAGGGGAGAGTAAGGTGGGTATCTTTATGGGTGGGAAGGTCCTCAGTAATGTTGTGCTCCTGTTTGCCCATTAATAATAATAAAGCCTTGTCAAAGGCAGCTTCTCATTCAGTTATACCACTTGTAGGCAGAGCCCACACCATCAAATTTATAATAAGGTGCAGCAGATGGATGAGATATGATGGTCTGAGTTTAAGTCGGAAAAGGGAAGCCCTGGAGTAATTGGAGTGCTCTAGGTACCTAGGACTAAACATCTAATTCTCCTTTACAAATGCTGCATCTCTAAATAATGTATAGCTACATCTTTAAGAGAAAGCTCCTTATAACTTTATTTCTTAAAACTCAGAAGTGGTTACTTCAGTTAGAGTAATTGGTTGTCACACTGTCACTGAACACCCATCCCCTAAATAACAGCAGCTCATTTTCTAGATTTATGCAATAACATAACTAATAAATGTAGGAACTCATTCATTTATCAGAATAATTAAATTTTCTAGATTAGATATGAGCCTTTAACAGCTGCTACATTTTTGTCTCAGCAGTGAAATGACTTTCTGGTATCACTAAATGGCTTCTCTGGACTGTTACCATACTGATTCTAGCTATACAATAATTGAAGAACAGTGATAATAAAACAATACTCAATAAAATAATGTCAGTTATGGCATAAGAAAACTCTATCTCTTGTGCAGTGTCCCACAAACCAGGAGAGGTATCTCAGACCTCTGGGGGTTAGAAACCTCTTAACCCCTTCTCAAAGTGGTGAGGTAAACACCTCACCCTTCATTTGTCACCTGTCAGGTAGTCAGTGGTGTGAAATAACATGGGTCTACCCTATAACCAAACAACAACCACCAATCAGCGATGAAATCTCTGTCCCTGGATTGTCGGTCATGACATATCTCATTATTCTTGGAACACAGATGTCAACTCCAGGGTTAGTTAGTCCCACAAGTCATGAGAATACACCAATATGGAAGAGGAGGGTTAGAGAAAAACTTCATCAAAAGGCCAAGTATAGCAAGAATACTACTTCAAGAGTCATCCTGGTACACTAGGGTCCTTCTGCCCTAACAGTGGCAACCTCAAGGCCACACAGTAGTAACCCTAAGCACCAAGTATAAGGTATCACTGATAGGCATGCTACTGAAGACCCTAAAGGTCTCCCTGATAAACTCCAGGGGATGGCTCTCAGAAAGGCCAACAGTGGGGGCTAACATCATGAACTCCTGGCCTCTTGAAGGAGGAGAGTTTCTTGGTTCCAAGCAGGAATGTTTTCAACTATGAGGGAGTTCTATGATTCCTTCTGCCCTGATGATGACAACCTGATGGACACACCACTACATTCCACTACACCAAAAGCACTGTATCATTTATAGATATGTTGTAGCAAAAACCAAAGCTCTCCCCAATAAACTCTAAAGGAAGGTTCTCAGAAAGGCCAACAGTGAAGGCTACCATTTCTAACTCATGGCCTATGAAATAAAGGCAAAAACATTCAGAAAAAAAGTGTTTCTTAGCCCCAGTCAGAAATATTCTCTGCTATGAGAGAGATGCTAAGAGCCCTAGATACTACAAGATATTCCCCTCATGATCGTTGTGATTCATCCAATTTTCATTGGTTATTATGAGCAGTTCTTATGTATACACATTGTGTTGCAACTCACTACTTTTCTCTTAGACCAAGGAATACCAAAAGGAGAATTTCATGGTGAATTAATGAGATACAATCATACCAAAGAGAAGGCTACACACCACTCTTGTAAAATCAATAACCTTATTAATTCACAACAAGACAAAATAAGAAACTCTAAAACTCAGAAGAACCTGAATCTTCAAGGTGAAACTAGAAAAGGTTTCTGGCCAACCGAGAGGGGTTCTAATTCAATAGATAAAAATTGTGAAGGCAGTGTAAGATTTCTGTTGCTTCTCCCAAAATTGTAAGATTGTCAGATTTTCAAGTCTTAACCAGCAGTAATTACGTCTGATATTAATAAAATATCAAGAAATATTTTAGACATATCCTAATTAATTCAGTTCCTTGATCTGTCTTACTATATGTTTGTGTCCACCAATAGCAGCTAAGCTTTGTGTCCACCCAGCTATCACACCTGAATGAACAGGGTATAATCATTAGGTATAATCATTATCCTTGAGATTTACCATATCCATTTTTTGCCATCAAAAACGGAAGCCCCTTGGGAAGTAGCTGACACACGTATTCCATGGCTTGCACCCATTTCTCCCCATCTTCCTCCCTGGCATCTTCTGCTTCTGTCTCCATTATGTCTTCCTCTGGAGCAGCCACAGGGATGGCTGTCTCAGTAAGAAGACTTTCAAGCTTGACTGCCTGTAATAGAATGAGTCAGTCATAAAATCAGTAAGAAATTGATTCTGAAGTAGATATTTCCTTCTAGACATGAACAACTCATAAACCAAAGAAGTTTGTGCCATAAGGCCTTTTTTTTCCTAAAGTCACAAGACTAAAAACCAGTAAGCCAACCCTACTGTAAGGGGTGACTATTCCCAAAGCAGTGATTACTTTTACAGCCAATTGCAGGTGGAGTTGAATGCACTATTCACATCACAAACTGTCTTACTTCAACTAACTATAATTCATTCTTATTCCTCAGAGACAGCAATTTGTCCACCTGATGGTAACATAGTAGCCAACTCCTCAGCAAACCATGTTTGAGTAAAAACTGGGTGCTTCCATGATTTGCACATTTTTCAATATATCTATTACTTTTGAACCAGATCCCATTTAAATGTGGTGTTTCAAGTGCACACAGCCTCACAGCAAACTCTTACACATCCACAACCCAGGTCAGGTGTGTTAAAGGGTAACACGAACTTGCACACTAATGTACATATGTGCTTCTCACTTTTCATTAAGCACACTAAAGTGATTCCTGCACCAGCATTGCTTGATTCCCATGGTATTCTTGCTTCAATATCTATGCCAGCCTTTATAGTCTTTATATGCCCATTGTGTGCTTACACATTTCAACAAACCAGATCAGATTTCATAACCTTTAACTTGCGCTACCAGTCTTCTTCCAGCACCTCTGATGCTTGTTCCCTTCTGGAACTCCCTCAAGGGGGTGGCCACAGCAATATGGTCTCCATAACTTGTAACTCCAGTGCTGCTTCTTTGCCTTTAGTGCCTCATCCTTAACAGGCCACTGGCAGAGGGCAAATCTAGCACAGTGTTTGCTGAGGCTCTTACCTAATGCTCCTACTGACTACTTCTACCAAATGTTCCTTCCTAATGTTCCTACCTACTACTTCTACCTTAAGTCTTTACCTAAAGCTTCTACTGAAGTGTTCCTTCCTACTACCTCTATCTACTGCTCCTACCATTTTGCCAAAAGGTAGGGCTAGCACATGCTGCTCACCACAGGAAAATCTAGTTACAAAGAATGAGATGTGTGAGTTAGTGTTGTCAAGTGTTATGCGTGACAAGGAGAGAATGTATGTTTGAGGACAGAACACCAACAGTCAATGTGCAGGTGAGGCAGAAAGAAAAGACAGCTACATGGAACAGATGAGTGCAACTTGACAACCACTGAAGTGCTGGCTAACTAAGAAGCTGTCACTAACCGTCCTGATACCTAAGCAGGTAGTACTAGTAACATATCTCCCTGGTCATTGGCTGCCTACCAAACTACTCTTGTCTTATAGTTTCTAATAATTTCCAACTGCGTATTTTTCATAATTCCTCATTACCATTATCCCCTTTTGCATACTTACGTAAGTAACCCTTATTCTTTCTGTCCATTCTATCTCTTCAGTAAATATAAGTACTGTCCACTTCCCTCATAATATAACCATAACAACTCAAAGAATTTTCTGGCTGGTGTGAGCTTTACCGGTGAGTTTCCATATCCTAATGGTATGAAAACTGTCAACATTGCAAATGCCTTAAAAATATTCTGCATGAATCAGCCTGCTGTAACTAAAGGTAAAGTGATCAAGATATATATACACAATACGTGTATGCTCATGCAACTCTGGTAATCTGGATAAAAGACACATAAACTTGGACTTACTGTACTTTGTTAACACCCTATATTAAAATAAGCAACATCACTGATATGATAGCTATGTCTCTACTCACCTGATGAGGCTCCTCTTCTAAATCTTGTCCTTCTGCTTCAAGCCTTGCCTTCCATCTCTGATAATCTACCTCAAAGTCAGTAAGAGTAGGACTGACAAGGTACTGTAGCTCAAGCATTTGGAAGTGGCTAGGACTGAAAGGTTTCAACCAATCTTCCCACTCATCCACCAGCCACTCTTCATACTGGTACTCAGGAAGCTCCTCTTCATCACTCTCGATCTCTTCATAGCCAAAAACTTCCATATCCTCACCTAGAAATTTTGTGTACAGTAGCCAAGAGAAAACTTGGAGAAATGAGTGATTATAAGAGAATGGGGTTTCAAAGGAGAAATGGAGAAGATAACAGCTTGAAGGAATAGTTCATTAAATTCAATCTGTGTATCAAAAATTACTTCTCAAGTTATAAACTACAAGGACCCCAAAAGAACCACTGCTATAAATTTAGAACCTGAACTACTATGGACAAACAACAGAGGGGCAAGTTAAGAAAACACTGAAATAAGGAAATTACAAACACTCTAAAAGAGATTAATTTTCCCCAAATTAGGAACCAATGAGTTTCTCACTGAATGGTATTACAGCTGAAATTCTTAAGAAAAGGGGGCGACTGTGTTGATGATCAGTTAGTTAAGATTCTTAATTCATGCATGGATCATGGTGAGGTGCCTGAGTATGGGCAGAATACATGTGCAATGCCACTGTAGAGAAGAAAGGGACAAAGGTGAGAGTTTGAATTACTGAGGTTTGTTGAGGGTACCTGGTAAATTGTACTGGAGAGTGGTGATTAGGAAGGTGGTGGAAGGCAAAGACCATCAGACTTGGGAGAAACAATGTAGTTTAACAGATGATAAATGATGAGTAAATCAGGTCTTTATGCTGAAAAATGTTTGTCTTAAATACGTAGAGAAACAGAAAGATTTGTATGTGGCATTTATGGATCTGGAGAAAGCATTCAACAGTGTTGAGAGAAGCGTTATGGAAGGTATTATGAATATGTGGTGTGTGAGGAAAGATATAAAACGCAGAGGTGTTTTTATTGAGAAAACAAGGAGTGTGTGAGAGAGGGTAAAGAGGAGGATGAGTGGTTCCAGTTGAAGGTGGGTCTCGGGTAAGGTGCGAGTGATGTTACTATGATTATGGATAGGTGGATAGGGAGGTAAAAGCAAGGGTCTTGGAGAGAGAGGCTGGCATGTAACCTGGAGGGGGCAAATGGGTCTAGGAAGTATGTCAGTTGTTGTCTGCTGATATGGCACTGGCGGCAGATCTGAGTGAGAAATTTCAGAAGTTGGTGTCTGAGTTTGGAAGAGTGTGTAAAAAGAAGTTGAGAGTAACTGTAAATAAAAGCAAGGATGTTAGGCTAAGCAGTGCAGAAAGACATGTTAGTTATTTTTTTTTTCAAAGGCTCCAGTCACGTACAAAAGTCCACATCAAGGCCGGGCCCTATTTGAAATATAGAGAGAATTGAGAAAGGGGGAAAACTGACAAGGAAAGTATTTACAAATCTTTGAGAAAGT
>JAUUDW010130131.1:0-15251 GCA_032361385.1 Panulirus guttatus | reverse complement strand
GAATACGTGGGAAGTATTCTTTCTCCCCTATCCCCAGGGATTATATATATATATATATATATCCACGCATTAATGGACTCCCCCTACAAGTGGTTACAAGGAAAGCATGAAGTCACCTTCAATGAGGCTGCATGTAAAGAGTATAGCATAACTTAGGGCCTTTTGCTCTAAAGGAGTCCATCTTACTCAACTGCTGTGTTAAGTACAGCCTTGGAGCTGCAGAAACCCCAAAACTGGGGTCCAAGGGGTTGCAAAATAATAATAATAATAATAATATACATACAGAGTATATATATTTTCATACCCGTTTCTGCACCATCCATGGAGAATCATGTAGGAAAAAAAAAATTGTAAAGTGTACATACAGTTACATTATGAATAATGTCAAAAATCTACACATCACTTTAGGGAAGTGTATGACATGTTTATCACCACTACCTTGGCTGTCCATGACTGATCTACACTCAACTACTTTCATGAATTATAATGACAAAAGCTACAACAGGTTGTACCTCTTTAATCTGGCAACCTTGGGACCTGGTCATTGCTGGACCACAGAAAATGCAGGAAAACAGAAATTGACCCCTAAGTCACACACAGTTGACAATTCAATCTCATAGTACTCACACAAGGGCTTTACGGAAGTTCCTTTATCTAATTTTTTCAGTAACTCCACCTTTTCAAGCATAGATAACGATTTATCTTTACACTTATTAGCACTAGCACCATCTTCAGCACCTCTTGGTCTCTTGGATGACATCCTGAAGGTCTAAATCACAGCTGAATATAAGAAATTAACAAGACTGTTATTTAGCTTGGCTGCAGTGTAAACAGATTTTGGTACCTTACCGCTACTAACAGCGCCGCCCCGGTGGCAGATCCACAAATTAAAAAATAATGGCAGTAGATTCAAAATGTGCTGGACCTTAGGAGTTGGCGGACCTCAGAGCACCGAATTTGAGAGGTACAACCTGTATCTCCTTGGGGCATACGCTAACAAGTGAATTTTGTAAGTATATAAGGCATGTCTTACTAAAAAGTAGTCTAGCACTAATATGAATCTTCAGGAGCTAGTCATTAATACTGAAGAAGACTAACAAATTCATAAATAATATCATAAAAATGAAAGAATTAATCTTCCCAAATCTTGATCACTGATAATCCCATAAGTACAAGAAAAAGGAAGCTTTCTTGTCACATCAATCCTGCTACAGTACTATGGGTGTCACTTGTAAGACATGTGCTATCTAGTATTACAAAAATTTTCAATATTCCTGAAATCAGAATCCGTTATGGTCTATATAAAATTAATCGAGAAGAATGATCCAGGATACATGAAGGTGAGTAATATCTACCTCTTATCGTAGGTGAGTAATATCTATCTCTTACTGTAAACAACAAGGTTAGTTGAAAAATTAGGAGACAAGTAAACATTTTCCCAATCTAATGATACAGTAAATGCATTTCCTTAAAACTAAGTACCCTTTAGATGTTTGGTATACAGACATCATAGCAAAAGATATGGGAAGAAAGCAGGTGGTCTCATGCGTCCCAACCAATCTGACAAGTAAGGCAAGAAATATACATATAGCAACAAACCCACAGCCCTCTTAATTATGTACAGCAAGGTTAGTCAGGTATTTAACTGGTAGCAGCAAGGTACTTAAAATTTTACATCGTACTTGGCCTGTACTTCACTCTTCCGGGAGTTGGAGGACTTCAAGGGGGTGGGTGCAATGGGCTTACGAAATGGGGTAGTCCTGGAGGGGGGGCCACGAGGGCTGATTGTGCTGCTGTCCATGGAGTCAATGGAGGAGACTGAAGGTGGCCTCTTTAACAATGACTTGTCTCCACAATCTATCTTGGATGACACTTTTGACAAATCAAGTTTGGGGGAGGCTTTAGAAACATTACTTAAGGATTCTGACTTAGTCAAGATGGACTTTGAATTGCTAAGCTTACTTAGGTCTGTCTTAGACGACTTAAGTGAGGTCTGTGAAGGAGTCTTAGAAAGGGATGAGAGAGATGTAGAGGATGAGACACTTGAGAGGGAAGGGGTCCTGGGGAGATCTGAGGATGCTGGGGTGATGGGGATGGCTGAACCAAACACTCTGGGCTGCGGCAATTTACCAAGCATTGGTAACCTGTAAAAAAATAACATAAAGAAATCATCTGCTAACATGATGGCCCATTCATCCATCAAGTGCTGTAAAGAAAACATACATTTTTCAAAAAGATGAAAATATATAAGATCCAAATTCCTGATTACATGAAAACACCTTAACCAAAGAAAACTGTGAACCCATGAAAAAGATTACAAACTGGAGCACAATATCCAGTCACCATGAATACTTACAATTCCAACAATCACCTGAGAACAAACATACTTCAAGAACTGTAAACATGCAATGCTGGTAACTTCCAGTTAATGAACCATCAGAAACTACAGTTATGATTAAACATAAGCACATTTGCCAAGTAGTTACCCACATTACAGCTTCCAAGCTATCTGGGAAAAGAAGCTTCAATGCTGTTTCAATACCTGTGAGTTACTGATGGGGCATGCCCTCATGTCAAGCAATACCTCTTATGATGCAGTACCACCCATCCCGTACACTTTAAACTCATTCTGGCATTACTTTTACTCGTTTCAATATGAATACAGAATGCAAGGACAATATCATTCAGAGAGGTATATTTCAGTGCAAACACCTTTCCTTATACTACAAACAGTTTATGAGTAATGCCAGAATAGTGTAAGTGCATTACCTGGTGACACAGTTACATGCCTGTATCAATTAGCCTCAGTAAGTCTCCTGAATACAACCTGAATCACAAAGTCCTACCTCAGACGATCTGGTTTTTGAGGTACAGGATTTCCAGATGATTTCCTTTTCAGACTGAGAGCATGGAAAAACAAGAATTTACAGTTACACTCAGAAACTGTACCACACCTGAACCAACATGTCAGATGTTTACTGTCCAGTTAAAAACTGTAACTAATGATTTTTGAATGGATTGATATAGCTATTCAACTTCATAATACAATTCTTACGTCTTACAAATACCTAAGGCCAACAGATGATAAGTTTTTAGCTCTGTAAAATATTTATGATTAGAAGTTTTATATCAAGGAATATTTTAGTTTTTAATTGAGCAATTCAAAGTATATATTTTTTTCCATTAAGAGTAATATGACAGGACATATTCAAAATAAGTCTGACTTACTGCTTGCATCTAGCTTGACTGTTTAACCTAAAAACACAATTATTAATACATTTACATATCAAAACAGGTGAACAATAGAAGTTTATCTGCACTGTAACCTACAGAAAATTTTTAACAGGGGTATAAACATCAGGGCAAGCGATACTAGGCCTTAGAAATGACCTGACACCTCAATTATCCCGCACCAGGTACAGCCGAAGTTACACTGCCTGCATTCAGGCCCAGGCCGTTCATGCAGAATTATTTCCAGAAACTGTACTAGAATTACTACACCATCCTGGAACATGCATTCCATTTCCAGCTCTCTCATACACATACTCTAACTATCCTTGTAACTATCTAATATGCCATCAACATCTAGATATCACAAATCAGTCCACATTATCCTAGTTAACTATCCAGTTACATCTCATCAACCAGTCAGTATTATTCTGGCAGCAGATTAAGTCTTGATCATTCACAATTGAGTGCACCACTTACCACAAAGTTAAAAGTAGATGGTTAATTCTAACCTACAGCTTAAGATTACTGGTTTGATCCTAGCCTCAAGCAGGGTTGACAAAGATATTACTGACTATGATTGATGCAAAGCCATTTACTGTGTAATATTAAGGGCCTAGACTATACTAATTCTTCTCATCAAATACACCACTGTAAAAAAAAGCTGAGAGTATGAAAATATATATCAACTAAAGTGTAAATTTTCTATAATCCTGCAGCAATCCCCCTTAACCTTCAGCTTTATTTTTTCAATTTTCACATTCAGACCTATTTATCAACCCCAAATTACAGTTACTCTTTACTTAAACTGACCACTGCTTATCCTTTATATCTGTATATAATGCGCTGTATCTTAACAATCTACCTACATAAATTGAACAATATTCCGTCAGTACAGAAAATAGCACATACTATCATTTCAGGTACTGCATATCTTTCCTATCTAAGAAAGAGAATCAAATACCACCACCCAATATATTTTATTCCATTCTGATATATTCATACATCACTCAAGCTTGCAGTGAAACAAACCCCAATTGCAACCAGCTTCCAAAATACCATTTCAATAAAAGCATTTTAGGTTGAGAAGCTGCAAAAAAAAAAAAACTTATAAAATCCCATCTTAGATAAGAACTGTAGTGGCTTGCTAGGTTCAGAATGACTGAGGTACCAGTTTGTTTATCAATTCTATCCAAAGTAGGAAAAAAATGCACAACAGCAGAGTTGTCATTATGAAAACTTTACACACCAATTTGGCTGGATTGATTGCTAAACAGAAAAATGCTACAGGATGAATAGAACACCATAGATTACTTAACTATTTTTCAGGTGCTTCTGGCTACAGTCTAGGAGTTTATATTTATTACATACCTATCAATGGAATCTGGTTAGAAGGTACTGAAACAATTATGCTGGGAAGTTCTCTGGTCCGTCTCATTATTTCAGAAATTTTCAGGCAAATAACCATTAATTACAGAACACTGCAGCAGGTGCATTTGCTTTGCTATCCCATTACAATTACTCTATTCCACCCTTGGATGTTCATCTGATTATTCAGCTTACTCTCAGTCATGTCTGTTTCATCTATAAATGCATCAGTTACTCTCAAAGACACCCATGGCATGAGCATGTCACAACAGCAAGCTTAGAAAAACTGGCTCTATGATGAGTTTAATATTCTCAAAGGCATCTAAAATACCAAAAAGTAACTTAAGGTAAAATGTACAAAGCACTGGGAAGAGCTTTATTCACACTAAATATTCCTTGCTGAATACTGTGACAATAGCAAAGCTTGAGATTCTTATGGAGTAACGAGGTAATGAAGGAACAACAGAACTCCCATAATTATGCTCAGAGGTTAAGGTAGTGCTCCCTAATGTATACATACAACAACACCTAAATTATCTGAACCTGGTTTAAAAACTCCATTAAAGGAGACACTCCAGCATGCCATCCAAAGTATAAATGATGTCATCTGCAGAGTAAAATCTTTTTAGTTATTACAAATTCATCAGTTATAATTCAAAAGTTTTCTTTGCTTACTGTACGGTAACAAGCAGAATCATGACAAAAACTTGTTACTAAACATTTCTATATAACAATATTGATAAAATTATATCATGAATTCTCATTTATACTCTGCTCAGCAGCCATCTTCATCAACCAGGATCATATAATTTAGATTGTAGCAACCAAGATAATAATAACAATAATATGATTTCAGATACCAGTGGTTTCCAGGCAACCAGCAATCTGAATTTTGCACTTTGATAATATAGATATTGAAGCACAGCATTAACCTACACAATCAAAACAGAGGGGAGTGAGCTTTAAGAAGGTTCTTTACTTGTGTGCTGGAAAAAAAAAAGTGGTGCTGCTAGGACAGATACTGCAACTAATACAAATAATAAAGGTACACACAAGCACTGTGACTGCGCCTAAGGGACATAAGTGTAAAATAGTATTAAACTGACAGATGATAAAATTGGAACAGGTTCATTATCTGGGTAGTACTTTCTGAGAGAGTTGTTGAACACTGAAATCAATACTGAAAGGTATGTAATTCATTATGGGTTTCTGGACACTAATGAATGAAAAAAAGTTTAGGTGCTGAGTGTTAGAATGAATGATGCAAGATGAATACTATATGCAAGAGAAACATGGGTCATATCAGTAGAAAACCTTACAAAGCACAGAATATGAGAGGTTCTATAAAGAGAATGTGAAGTTAGAAGAGTAGTTAATTTGAGGATGTATGACCAGAGAGAGATAAAGTAACACTAACACAAAAGAAGTAGTTGACTAAAGTAGCAAAGTTGTATGGACATATTCTGATAAGCAAAGTTGTATGGACATATTCTGATAATCAAAAGTGTGAAAATAAAATGTCATACATATGTGAAAGCTGCAACTCTCTATACGAATGCTGAAACAAAGGTACAAGAAGTATGAAGACCCAAAATTTCTGGTTTGAATTCAGCACCGTGGTTTAATTGTACAACTACAGGAAGCAGTTATCCTTTTCCACTCAATGTACAATAAATTCAATAAAGAAAAATCAGACACCTCAGGAACTAAGATAAGCTTAAAATTATGAAGAACATCTAAGAAGTTAGTATGAAAAATATGAGTGTATTGGTCTGTAGCACATTTGAGGCAAAGTGGTAAACCACAACATGAAAAAGACAGAGATATTACCTACCTACCTATGAGTACCCAAGACCTGATATTGCCAGGATGACTGGGCCAGCAAAGGTCTTGCTTGTAGAGCTACAGTATAAAGGTTCTCTTAGTCTCTACTATTTCAAAATCAACAATGCAAGGTTCAAGTACAGTGTTAACTTCAACCAGGAGTCTAATCTTTCAAGGTTTCTAAAGTCACTCCTGCTTCCTTCTTAATTTTCCTAGAACTGCATTAAAAGATTTTCAAGCTTCTTTGCATGGCATTCCGATATTTTCATCTGATATCTGTTTAGTATGTTTCTAAGAATGACCCCCAACATGATGATTCTGAATCTCCCTTGCTCAGACCATCAAAGCTTTCTTCTTTCTGCATTCTACTTGTTGCAATGTATATATTATATTATCATATACCTCTTTATTTTTTCAAGCTGTAAGGTTCAAAGTTCTTTCATCTTCTTGTAGTGCTCCTTTGCTGGAAACTATTGGGTTTGTATGCGTAATCTAATTTGTTTATTTCTATGTTTAACTGGTGATTGTACAAAACAGCAGTATTATATTATGTTTTGCTTCTTATGTATATGGTGAACATACACAAAAGTTGCACTGTATTCTATTTTCTAACTTAAGTATATAATGAACTTTTTCACTATTACCTTTCTGTCTCCTATTGTGAAAATTCTCCTTTTCATACCACTCATTATTTGGCTTGAAAGTACTATCTTTTCAAAATGCTCCTCACAGTCTATTTATCTTTTCATAGTAATTAACAAGTTTTTCAAATTTTTTCTGCTTTCTATTTCACTTTCTTTTTCTTTCTCTGTAGGACCCTTCTTGGGAGGTGCTGATAAGTAGCTATGTTGCATGACTTATTCACATATCTCATTGCTAATTTTTACTGCAAAGTTTCATAGCTTCTCTTTTGCCTATTTGTAGATACTGTCCAGGTATCTTTGCAGTTTTTGTGGTTTTCTTCACTAATCATTGTTTTCCCTACTCTTGGCTTGCTTGCAAACCATCTGACAACTCTCCCTTTCATTACTGTCTATGCTTGATATCACAGTTGCAAGGAGTACTAAAACTAACACCAGTGTTTAAGTTACAACTGAAAGAACATCTTTGTAAAACATGGTTCCATTTGTAACCACCATGAATTTTCTATTGGTTGAAAACTCTTTAATCCACTTTCTAAGTTTTTCTTTCAATCTTTTTTTTCATCACTTTCTCCTATAACTGTCAACAGTTTACTTAGTCAAATATTTTTTGGAAAATCTAGAAATACAAAAGGCACTCTCTGCCCTTGCAAAAGGGTTTCATATGTCATTATAATGAACTAGTTGTGTTTCTATATTTTTACCAGGTACAGATTCATGCTGACATTCATTTATGTAATTGCTCCAAACATGATGGCCCATTATTGTGCTTCTTTATCACTCTTTCACATCCATCAATCACAATGTTGGGTTGAATGTCTATTTTGTCTTGGATTCCTCTTTGTGTATTAGTGTTATGTATGCCATTTTGTATATATCTGCTGTACTGAGAGTACCTATGTACCTACATGTGCCTACAGAGAGACTGTGCCACAATTGTAGAGCCATCATGAACCACTCACTACACTTGTAGCTATTCTCAGTTGCCATCTACATTATGTATGAGTGTGTGTGTGTGTGTGTGTGTGTGTGTGTGTGTGTGTGTGTGTGTGTGTGTGTGTGTGTGTGTGTGTGTGTGTCTGTGTGTGTGTCTGTGTTTGTGTCTGTGTGTTTATGTCAGTGTTTGTGTCTATGCATGTTTGTGTCTATGCATGTTTGTGTGTCTGTGTGTATGTGTATCTGTGTTTTTGTGTGTTTATGTATCTGTGTCTGTGTACTGACATCTTATTTCAAAAGACTATTCCCCTCTGTTGCTGCACTACCATCAGTGTTTATCTGGGACTAATTTCAACCACGTCAAGAGAAAGAGATACTACCTCAGTGCCTACGAAAAGATTTTGTCTGCGGCAGTGCTAACATGCTGCACAAACCATATTTGTTTCATAATACTGTTCTTTCCTAATGCCATAAACATTACGTAGTTGCCTACCTTGGGCTGATCCAGAACAGTTTTGCGTCATATGTTTAGACTTCTTTTAAAGGCTTAAGTCCTCACTCTTTGCATGTTTTTAATCCAAGTGGGAAAACTCTGAAGAGCAATCTTCATCTTTTTAGATATGCTTTCAAATCATTTTCTTGGTGTCTTTTTTGATGTATTTCAAGAACTTCTTGTTAACTCCATCATTCTAGTTCTTCATATCAATGAAGTTTTTAATCCTATATTTTCTATAATTATCCCTAATTGTGGTCATGCATATATCATCATATATCTTTTTCTTTGTCTTACCATACTGTATAGTTCATGTTACGGTAGTTCATGTATTCCATTCACTCAATACCACCTGCAAAGCACAACTAAATTCTCTCCAACTTATCAATTTTAATCGGTTTAGTTAATGGACATACAACACATCCATATTCAATTTCGTTTCTTATAGACTGTTTGAATATTTCCATCATCAGCTCTCTGTCTCTCAGAGTGAAACTATCTATTATCAAACTACTCATTCCCTAACTGTTGTGCTTGATATTCTCAAATTTAGCATTAAAACAATTATTAACTCCCAAAATCCAGCATTGACATAGGTATCAGTGCTCAGTGAAATCTCCCAGCACCTCAGCTTCTAAGTAATCACTTATCACTACTTTAGTCTACGCATTATATTTCAGTACAGTATATAATTACATTTGTAATGTTTCTGAAAACTTATATAAACTCATCTAATGAGAAATCAAAACCTCACAGATTGTCATAAATGATTTGATCTGCAGTAAATCCCCTTTGTGCTTTGTGAAAATTCACTTCTAATTGGGTTCATCCACAAGGCCTCAGTCCATTGTTTACTCTGTTTTGAATCTGTGGTCATCTCCAATGCTTCCACACTTCCACATTTTTCCTTAATGAAGGGATACAACAAGAATTCAAGAGTCACAGACGAGTGTTGTGGTGCTGATGGTATGGTTGCTACTTAACCCCAGGGTTGGTGAATTTAATGCATTAGGGTGTACTGCAATTTCTTGAAAGTGGACATCAGATTCCAACATTTAAGATGACTCCTTGATAAAAAACATTTTCTTCACTTTTAATCTCTTTCCCTGTTGGGCACCTTGTAAGGTGTTACTGTTATGAGTATACAGTTAATTGTTTCATGACTTATTTCAATGAATTCCAGTAACTTTCTTCTGTCTATCTATTCATCAACTCTAAATCATTTTGCACTTTTACCTCTTCTGATCCTATCATTCTAATAACTGTTGTCATCTCCAAAACATCTTACCATATGCATTTTCTTATACCTATCTCTCTATCATTATCATGAGAAGTATTGAAGATGATACCAAATCCCTGATAAAGTCTTCATCAGATGCAGACCAGATTGCATTACTTTCTTCATCCTTGTAATTCAATTCAATTTGATCATTAACCTGCAGAGAATTTGCCTCCTAAACAATTCTAATGTGATGCTCTGGCAATAGGTTGGAAACAAAATGGACCCTTAAGTCCCTTTCACACATGGATCACTCCAGTTTTTTCCTGGAAGACTAAAGTCATATCTAGGTCTTCTTTAATTTTTTTCCATCCTTATTACTATGATCAGTATCTACTGAAACCATATAGTTCCCTCATAAATCAGCCAATCCCTTGCCTCCTTTGTTCAGTTAAAATGTACTATTCAAGAAAAATCTGATTAAGTTAGATCTCTTAAGCAAGTTTCAAATTTTACTGCCACAACAACATCTGGTTTGGTTTCTTCTATCTTAACTTTAAACTCAAACTCTTTTCCCTTCACTACCACTCCGTCAGTATTGGTATATATTACTTTCAGTCCTATGGTAGCACTTCTTTAGTATACCTCTGTCTCCTTGTGCTAGAAGTGAGGAAGATCTGCTCTGTCCCCTCTAACATATAGTTTTTGCAGCAGAATGTTTTCTTTACTATTTTGTGCATTCCTCTAATGTATCTCTTCAGCTGAAAACCTTAATGAGTTCTTCATGGTCTACAAGTTTCAAAGCCTGTTTTATATCACATGCCTAACATAATCCATTTTGATTGTGATCTTTACTGGTCATTCCCTTTCATCTTGACAATATTTTCCTATTCTGAACTTACATACGTATTACATATCTTTAGTCTCTCATTATTTTCACACCTGAATTTCTTCCTTTCCTACCCTTCCCTTCTTTCTTAGAATGTAATCAACTTCCAGTTCAAAATCAATAGCTCTTTAGACCCGGCTTCACCAACTCTATTAACTTTGGTCTAGCCAATTCATCAATCACTTCTTGTAGTGGAAATTCAGCCACCTCCATATTTCTGTTTCTTTGCAAAACCTCCTATTATGCTTTTAGGCACACATCTAGAATACCCTACACCTTATATGCCATCATATGTTCCATATACTTGCCTGATAATTTTGTTTCAACAAACTAAGTGGTCCTCTCTATAGCTTCTCTTAGCAAATTTATGTCCTGTTTCAATAATAACCCTAGATCTCTGTTCCTTTGCACCAGTCAATTCTCTTTTCTGTTTTCTATCCTCTATTCCTTTCACCAGTCTTTGATTTCTGTTTTCATATTAGGGGCATATTCTCATACACATTTCAAGGTTTCCCAGAAAGAAACCTCTTCATCTTTCTTTTTTATCATTACCAGCACTCTATGTAGTCTCTTTTCACTTACTGTTTCCTCTCTCAGTTCAAGTACTTTATATCTGTAGTAATATGTTTTCATTTCTGTTTTCAGTCTCCTAATTTCTTCATACATTAGCTGTAAATTTTGATTCTGCTTTTCTATAATTGCCAGAAGCTTCTATACCCCTAAGGTCCCACCTGTATGATCCTTCAATTCTTCTCTATGCTTGTGGGTGTGCATAAGATGAGTACATGTGGGTGACAATGAGTGGATGTGTACAACTCATCTAAACAGAATATACCTGGGTGATGATACATAAGCCTGTGTATTATGCACTGTACAAATGAATATACAAGCATGGACTGAAACTTATGTATAAATATAATTAGTTTGCTTTATTCTGTTCAAGCAGCACCAAATCATTTAATGTTTGTATATTTATTCATCCAACTATGTCTTTAACCTAAGTGAAATGATAGAACAACACATACTTCATTCTGGCTTAAGCTTATTCATTAGTGGTTGAGGTATGGTGTGCATCTGTAGCATGTGCAACAAGCATGCTAAATTTGGGAATGTTAAATCCACTTTGGTAATTTAGTACTGCACCAGCTACATTCAAGATAACATGGGATGAAAGGAATTCAAATAAATAGGAACCTCCCTAATCCATTGGCATAAAAAACCTCTGGGATAAACTGAATAAATTTTTCATTCTTAATACTAAATAGTTTTACAAAACCAAAGTGAGATACTTGGTCAAAACTAATGTGGTGGACATTGATTAAGGAGGCCAGCAGACAGATGGGAGGGTGACAAGAACCATGGTTATACCTCACATCAAACACCAACCCCGGCCTCAGAGCTTTGCAGTGAACAATCCTCCATGGTGCAAAGAAAAAGTAATCAATGCTAAAACTTTACCAAATACAGGTCTGCTGTCATGCATTATAGATTCTTTACAGAAATAAGAGGCAATAAATGTCTCAAAGAGCAACAGCAGAGACTGTAGGATTACCTCTGTTTGGGGCTTCTGTAGAAGTTAAGAGAAATGCGGCGACATCAACACATCCCTCCCATACTAGAGGCTTTAATATATGGTCAATACACCTTTAATATCAATTCTCATTTTTAGCTCTCAATTCTTTCAGTTATATTAAGAAAAACCAAAGGAAAGATTTTATCAATTACCGTAAAAAGTTGCATTAAAGAATCTTTATCAACTAAAATAAAAAAAGAAGAAAAAATATTCATTCCTATAGAAAATAAAAATACTAATAGCCTCTGAACAGACATAATGTTATTCATGTATGTTGGGGATGACTTGAAAGCAACAAGATATGGATGATACAGTAAAGTACAGTGGCACCCTCGGACACCAACACCAACAAAAATGAGTAGCCACATCCAACTTGGAAGAAAAAACTGATGCAGCAGAAAACCAAAAACCTGAAGAAAAATTTTCCAAACTCTTATTTATAACCTGAGATCAGCAGCAGTATAAGAATGTTCTATATCAGTCAAATATATCAATTACAACAATCACTTCTCAACAGCAATTAAAATTATATGACAATTATACTGATCCAAAGTTAAGATCTAAGAATCCAGGTCTTAGTGCGGTGTCCGGCATGTGCACAACAAAACTGTCGGGTGTGCCCTCAGCAATCTTACCTTGTTGGCTCTACCTTCCGCTTCATGCTAGAGTCAAAAACAAAACAAAACTATTAGGATGCAAAACTGACAATGGTTTTGACTCTAAAGTGGCACCTGGGACATAGGTACAAAAATTATTACTTTAACTTGACAAGTTACGACAATCAAAATAGAAGACATTGGTGATCATATCAAGAGTGAGATCACCAAAGTGCCATTTTAGAATTTGAGCCATAAGCATTCATAATGTATTATCATTTCTGCTAGAGGAGACTGTTGGGTCATGCCAGTGCCACTACACTTGTCCACAAGCACACTAGCTGGACCATATTAATGTAAAACTAAAACCTGTGAAAAATGGTGAATGGATTTAGAAAACTTATGAAATTCCAAATCATTTAGTTTAACATGCATGTGCCAACTTCTCTAGGTCAGTTTCACAAGACTTCTAATGAGTGGCACCACCCATTCTCAACTCCAGGTCACAATGCTACTCCAGTTCCAATTTTTAATCATCCAAACAGGAGCTTAGTTGTTTACAACCATGGGATAGTCTACTTATAAATTGGAAAGTTTAATCTTTTTAGAGTTATACAGGCCAACTTAACTATGACATTGGTTTTTAAACCTTGGATTCTCCTAGCTATAAAATGGAAGATCTTACTATGCAAATTCAACAAAGTGACTATTGTTTTATGAACTTGATTTAATTTAATCTGAGAAAATCTCTACATATATTTTATTAACTGATCTTATCTGCAGTGTAAAACATGAGCAACAACAAAGTTTCTCAAATAAAAACAAAATTCAATTTAAGTTAAATAAGCAGTACTAGTTTCCCTTAGAATAGTTATGTGCCTGTTAGGAATTCCTTAAACAGTAATAATTACCTGAAGCAGTACAATGATATGCTTAAAAGCAGGCATGTGGAATGTTAACAAAACAGAAGAGTACAATTACTACACTTAAGTCTGAAGTAGATATCTAGTTAAAAGATAAATAGGATCTGAATTCACTACAATAGTTCTTCAAAGGGTGTATTGGGTAAACATTTCTGTTCTTGGCATGGAAACATTAATCAAGATGGATGATTACCTATGGCATTTGTCATGCAAAGCTTTGCTCCAGCGTTATCTTTTAATTCACAGACTGCTGATGTGCCATATACAGCAAGCGTAATTGACCAAGAAGGTGCCACATATGGCCTGGACCAATAAAAAATCTGGGACACAGTAAACAGTGGAGGAGCGATTCCGGAAGCAGGTATAGGCAACTCAGACAATGCTTCCACATCCTTCACCCATATTTTTTCAATTCAGCGAGTCAGTAACCATCAAAATGCCATGAGAGATAGTATATCATTTCTGCACTGCCCAGGTCACAAAAAATGTATATATTGTACATAACTTATTCATCTATCTACACTTCTGATGCCCATTTCTCTGCAGACTCCCATCAAGGGGGTGGCCACGGCAAAAGTCTCCACTTATCCCTGACTTTATATGCCTCTCACACATACACCATTCTTCCACCATTTCTCTCCTTCCAGTATCCTTTCACTCTATTTCCACATGTCACAGGTACTCCTCTTCTCACAACAACCCCTTTAATCGTACAATCACATACTCTCCTTGTAAACTCCCCATATTGCACACACCAGCCCCTTTAATCATACTATCACATACTCTCCTTGTGAACTCCCCATATTGCATTCTTTCAACACTGACAAACCACCTCAAAGTATTACATTTCATCCACTTCACAATTCATTCCTTATGCATTTCCTGTATCCGCTGTAAACAGCATATGAATCATCCCCCACACCAGCATTATGTAGATCTGTCCCTCTTTCTAAGACCTTAACATTTACTTCTCTCATCAACCCCATCCATCAACATATTAAACAGCCATGGTCACATCTCACATCCTTGATGCATACTTAACTTCACATGGAACCATTCATCCCCTTCCCTTCCTACTCTCACTAAAAACTCCTCAATGCTTTTAACAGTTTTCCCCCTACGCTAAAATTCATAGCACCTTTCACAAGTTATCTTTGTCAACCCTATCAGATGATTTTTTTTCATATTCATAAATGCTACATGCATATCTCTCCCTTTCTCCAAGTATCTCTCACAAAAATTTTTCAAAGCAAGCACCTGGTCCACATATCCTCTACCCTCCTGAAGCCACACTGCTGCTCTCCAGTTCAATGTTCTCCATCAACAGCGGTGGTCCTCAAGGGTCTGTCCTGTCCCCTACACTTTTTCTCCTTTTTTCAACGAGTTTCTCTCTTCCATTAATAATCCAATGCACTCATATGCTGACGACTCAACGCTGCATTCATCCACATCCTTCAATTCTGCTCCCTCTTCTCTCACTCGACCTGCATCTTGCCTTGACACAGCTTCCACAATAAACTCAGACTTGGACAGGATATCTCAGTGGGGTACACAAAATCTA
>JAUUDW010130022.1:0-15255 GCA_032361385.1 Panulirus guttatus | reverse complement strand
ACAATGCTTTTTGTATGCTTCTCTGATGACCAATAAAGCATTATCACCATTATCATTATTACTATCATCATCATCATCATCATTATTACTACTACTATTATTAAGTATTATCATTATTGTTATTATCATTATCATGACTTTTCTTTCCCTTCTTTCTTACTTGTTTGCCATTTCCCATGTTTGCAAGGTAGCGTCTGGGAGAAACAACGAAAAGGCCTTATACACTCATATTCATTCTCTATCTGTCATGTGTAATGCACCAAAACCACATCCCCCCTATCCACAGCTAGGCCCCAGAGTTACATAGGTACATATACCACACAGACCAAAGGACCAAGCTAGGGGGTCTGGCCTTTACTACTACTATTATTACTACTGCTACTACTATTACTACTACTAAAAAAGAAAAAATCTCTGGTTTCCCCACCTGCTTCATAAGCCATGGTTCAGTCCACTGACAGTAATAATAAGATTATCATTTCTTATTATTACTAAAATTATCATTATCATTATGATGATAATAATCATTGTAATCATATCATCAATAAATGCATGTCAGCTGATTCTCCACTCAATAATAAAAAATGCATGAAAAAAGGTCCATAATATTCTGAAGCCTTGAATTTCAACAGCCAAAAGACAACATCCAATGAAATGCAAAAAATTTGGTAGGCACCTACCTGCATACCTATGAACATCCACACAATTTCTTAAGAATCCTTAAACTACACTTGTAACAGCACCTGCAAAATGCATGGCAGAATAACATCACATTGCAGCCTACAGTTAACACCAATAAAAAACATCTGTGGCAGTCTTGGATAATGCACTTGGCCTCGCTTCCTTATCTCAGGTAACATCAGCAAATGAAGAAGGGAATTCTGTCACCTCTATCAAAAACCCAAGCAAATCACTCTTTGCTGCAGGAGCTCTCAATTCCAAGAACTGAAGTAAAAGACTATGAAAAGTTACTGGAAAAAAGGAGACATTTATTAGCAACAAGAGAGCACCTTGGAAAGCAGCTGGGCATGTACTTTAGTGGATATTATAATACATCCATTACTTGTAAAATCAGGTTATCTAGAGAGCTCACAGTTAGAGTACCTATGAAAGTAGTTGCATTGATGCCTTTTTTATCTAATAGCACTTCCATTCTTGGCAGTTAGTTTATCTGCAGAGCTTTTCTGAACAGATCCCATTCACCCTCTTTAGTGGCCAAAAACAAATCCTTTTGTATCACTAAGAGAACTAGTGATGGCAGACATACATGAAAGCTTCTGTTGTTACTCATCATTAAACAGCTGCAAAACAAAATGTTGAAATACCCTGTTCAATGAGGTCAGAGAAGGCTTCAAATAACTAACTAAACAAGAACTGTAACACAGTAAGAATCACAAATACAGGTAGAATATCATAATCCAAACATATAAAAATCCATAAACTTCCCAAATTTGTGGTCTAGCACATTCAAAATCACTGTTAACGTGGAGCATGAGCTTCCAAAAAAAAGTCTGCTTTGTTTATTGTGTGCTGCCAGAGCCCTTACCACCATTCTCAGTTTACATGTATGGAAATAAAGCTCTCTGCTCTTCTCAGTTATCTATGTGATATTCACATTAATTCTGCCTTCATAATGGCATACAAATAATGTCCGAGTCAAAAGGCGAAGTGTAATATTGTGGAGAGGGAGCATATTACATACACTGTTATGCATAAAGAGCAAATCTTACAAGAATTAGACATAGATGCATCAGCGCATTACATGAGTGAGTCTTACTGTAGTAATATGTTTCTCTGCGAGTCTAAATAAGGAAGAATTTTGGGTATGTAGTGCAGTTTCAGTAAATGTTTATCAATAATCTATAAAATACATATATACAGATAATAAATACAAATAACACTTACAACCTGCATTAGGTATACTAAACAATATAAAGGTTGTGATATAATGTGACCATAATCTGTAGCCATATTTCTAAAATCCGTTAAATCTCAATTTTCAACCACTGTCTGTTCCCAGGGATTATGAGTTTTCTATAGTTTACTGTAGGTATATTCAAAATATTATAACCATGATAGGTTGATAAGAATGCCCTCAAGAAGGTAAAGTCAAACTGCTTAGATGAACACTGCAAACTATTTACAAATGAAGATGGGATACGGTAAAACGAGTTAAAATTATGATTGTCATTTCACAATGAGGAAACTTTGGTAATTTACATTAATTTACAAGTAAGAAGGACCTGGGGATGGCATAGCACCTAGTCTGATTTGAGGTAATCCAACTGAATTTGCGTGGTTTTCTTCTGGGTTATAATTGTGTTTACTATGAAGCCTTTTTCTACATGTCGACAAAGAACATGTGGCATTACTATGCCTCTGCATACTTCCCACGATCACAAGATGGCAACCTCAAAATGTTTTACACAGGAATTTTGAGTCTTGTCATGACATACATGTTATATGTTATATGGCAATTTGTAAAGCTTCCTGCAACTGGGTACTCTTGCATGGAGACATAAATATAAAGTTTTCTTCATCAAAGCTATTTAATTATGTAAAGCATTATCAAGTCAGTAATGACATTAAAAAGGAAAATGAAAACAGAACAACTATGACATGGGGAAACAGAACGGAAGAGTACTGGAGGGAGAGAAATGGTGGAAGAATACATGGAATGGTGTATATGAGGGAGGCATTCAAGAACAGGAATAGGTGGAGACCCTTTTGCCATGGCCACCCCCTAGATGGAAGTACCCAGTGGAAATGGGCATCAGAGGAAAAAGTCAGACAGATATACTGAAAACAGAAATACATTACAGAAAAATAAACCTATTGCATTAATATTTTGAGAACTTGAATGCAAGGGCAAAATTATTAACTTTTTAACAACAGTTAAAAATATCAGTTTCTGATTTACCATATGATCTTAATAACAATTAAATCATACTTCAATGCAGACAATCAAGATGAAAATTACATGACTTGGCTGTGAACAATCAATATCTCATATCCAAACAATAATTCAAAAATAAGAGAAATAAGGAGAGGGTACAGCCAGCCAATAATCATTTTCAAGAAGGTGATGAGTGAAATATGTCAATATGAACTAACCATCATAAGGAGAGCACACGAAGTAAAAAAAAAAAAAATTGGAATGAAGGGTCAACATTGAAGACTTCATTAAGGAAAGGAGGACATAGCCTGTGCTCTTGCTGATGAATTTTTAACAGGAAAATCTTAAGAGGAACTACATTCAACAAAGTGAGTACATTAGCTAACCAGTGACTAGCCAGGACAACAGTCTACTCACTATAAATAGAATGCATTCACATACAATTAGACTCTTTAATATCCTTTGCAGATAAATTTACAAACAGGCCATTAATCAATGCTAATACCATTGAAAATAAAACAGTACTTTATGCTTTAAAGAACTCACAGTCATGCTCAGAATACCATTTTACATTAAAAAGTTCTTTAGTAACACAATGTGAAGATGTGAAGAAAAAATATTGCCATTTCCACCACCAGCCCCGCTGTAAAATGTAACTAATATAAAAGCAATGAAGTTGAAGTAAGGCTATATTTAACTCCATCTGTTGTCAGGAAATCAAAATACCCACTAAAATGAAATAAAGGATTTCCAGAAGTTGCTATGCTCGAGGAAACCTAAAGCTATGATTATGGCATCTAAGAATACCCGAAACTACAAAACCCAGGACAATGACTGTCCTTCCTATTCATAAATCAAATAAATTTACTGAGATAAAATTCTCAAAATGTAGAAAGGTTAGCACATGCTTTGGCTTCTCCTTAAGATAAGTGACCAGCTATGCACCATAAGATACCAGATAGCACCCTGTCAATCTTGCTTCTTCCTGCAAATTCAAATATCTCTGAACCAAAGTGACTAATTTTCTACTACTTATGAAAATACACACATTCATGTTTGCGCTCATGCATTCTTGTGCATTTCTAAGACTTCTTACAATTTTCTAAACCATAAAGCTGGGAATAAGAGGAGTGAAAATCCTTAATCTGTTAAAAATTTGGAACATAATTCCAACGCTAACTTGAAAGAGCTTAATACCTTTGCTGTGTGATGGCTGCAATATCCAAAAAAGTGTATTAACACAGAAATGACAAAAGTTGGTTTTATGAATGACGCAAAACAATTATCAAATAATCTGAGCCTCATGTGATGAAAGTCATCATGTCTACAGTATGAATTTTCACGTCTTGATATGGCAAGGCCAAAATCATTTTAAAATTTGGTTCATTTCTTTAACAGAGAGCAATCATGATGAGAAGTAGATAAAGTTAAAGTGAAATCTAGAGAACAGGATAAAATCATAATGCAACTGGTCAAACAAATCAAATCTAAAATGTCAATTTATGCTACATACAGCAAGTTGGTCCGTGCAGAATTTCCCTAAAACATTCATGATCCAAATTATGTATTCACAAATGGAATACAAGAATCCTCTTGTGTTTCATAAAATGTTTATCAGTTAGAAAAATTACTGAGATACTCAAATTCAAAATATAAAGATATATGAATAACATGGGATAAAATCATCAGTAAACAGACTAAAGTTTTTCTGAACACCATTCATAAAAAAATGCAAGTGCAGTGAAGGGCACAGTGCATACGGGATGAAAATGCTAATAATAATGGAGAGATGTACATGAAAATGAATGCTGCCATAACAAGGATTATTCCACATAATAACATGCACTCTTGAAGGACACTTGTGTCTAAGTCATTACCAACACCTGAATTTTAACTAAGTAGTTGCAAAGACTAATATAAAAGCAACTTTAATAGCTTTCTTTATTCTTTGAAGTGAAGACTAAAACACTACCTTTGTTGAAACACAGAAACTGATACCTGCAACACATGCAAGCAGAACACATAACTTAGTTATAGAGGCCGTGAACTGATAAGCTTCACCTTCTCTTTAAATTAAGGAAAATTTTTGTCTGAGCCATGGAACAAACATGCAAGTGGTTTGTTTTTTGAATGTTCACCTTTTAAATGAACACGATGGAAGCCAAGCTTTACACACGACAATAAATGGAATCTTACATAAAATGGAGCTTCTTACAAACCCAATGCAAATACTCACTGCCTTTCAAGTAATGGTATGTACTTTTTTAGAGGGGGTGAAGAGGCACACATGATAATAATGATAATGATGAAAATTTTCTTTTCTAAAGTAATTTACCTAGCTTTACGAAGACTTTCTTGAAATTTTGATTTGATTAAGCAAAATTTATATGGATCTGATAAGCAATAATATTACCGAATATCTCCAAGATCTGAATCCTAGACAGCTAAAGAGTACAACCACCACTCTTTCTTTGCAAGATCAAAATCCTGGATATCTGATAACTACATCCATCATTCCCTCTTTATAGAATCTGAAATCAAGTTGCAACACAATAAGGTATACAGGAAAGTTTACATTATCTACTATTTCAACAAGAATGAAGCAAATACTTATGTTTCTTGATTCATAATTAGACATAACCATGGTATCAGTAATTTCAAGTTATACCTAACATTACTATTTCTTTTACGATTTTTAGCAATTTATTGTGAATCAAAAGATTTAAGTACAATTTGTGAACATAAATGGTTATCTCCGGGTATTATGTTTGTGTAATATACAATGATGCTTCCTATGTAACAGATATTATTTCTAAAAATATCTGTGTTAAATTCTACTATGTTGTGAATATATCTAAACCAACTAATCAAGCTCAAAAAGTGAGGTCAAAGGAGAGATGGCCTTGCTTTAAAATAGAGGACACTTCATAAATACATGATTTTTCTATTTTTTCGTTATTTTTCTTTCCTGAGAAAATCTCCTCTTGGTATTTCTCCTTTTCCAAATGGGATGGTAATGGGCATGCAAGTGTATATATATCTCCTTTTCATATTAACATATTTCAGCAATCATAATATTGTCTTTTCAATTATCACAGTTGTGATTTTTCCCATTTTCAGAATTTCTCTTCATATGTAATAAAATGAAGACTCTTATTCACAGCAACTAATGAAAAATGAACCTCTCTGTTTTAGCATAAAAGATACTTTATCATAGTCTTAAACTTCACCAATTCTTAAAAACAAAAATATCAAGATACATTTTCATTTCCAAATGTCATACATTTTTAACATAGTACCATACTGCACTAATCATGAAATTTATCACAATGATTTTTTGCCTCCTAGAAGAATTTTCTAAGGCTATGATTAAAAATTCTTCAACAATTAAAGTTATTCTTGAAAATTATCGCTTTTTCTTTTTCTTCTTCTTATTCTTGGAAGCTGAGCTGGCTCTTGGGTTTGGACTAGCTCCCACATCACTTTCACTTGTAGCTGTTTTCCTGTCGTCAGTGCTTGATTCTCCCCGGTCATCACCACTTGTTTCACCTCGATCATCTGTGCTTGTTTCATCAGTAGCAGAAGAGCGACTGGCTGATGCAGTGACTGAGGCTGAGACAACTATGCGTCTTCGTAACTGTATCTCTTCTTCATCATCTGAAGTATCCTCTTTGAATGGAAACATTTCTGAGGTTCTACTTGGCCGTGATCGAGAACGTGTACGTGTCTGCAATTTGGTTCGCACGGGAACATTATCATCTGAGGAGTATGCTTCCTCTAGAGCTCTTGCTAGATCATTGTCATCATGAATTGACCTGAGCATCGCTACTTCTGGCTCCCGACTACTCATCTCTTTATCTTCTTCATCTGCTTGTAGTTCAAAGTCTTCTAAAGTTTGTGTGACTGACTCTTGTGCTTCCTGAAAATCTTCAACCTGAGGCTCAAGGAAACTCTCCCTCTGGAATTCATGAAAGTCATCAAGTCTTTCTATGGGTGGTTCATGATATTCTTCAGCTGTATGAAAGTAATCAGCATCTATGTCAATATCCAGAGGTGCACCCTCAGATTCTTGTTCATCACTGGGCAGTGCCGGTTCATCTTTCTGTGACTTCGTTTTACTATGTTTATGACCAGATGACTCTGAAATGTCTATTAAGATATTCTGTGACTTAGATGAGTGAAGATGAGATTCATCCTCTTGGGCTATAGACTTACATTTCCTCTTCTTTTTCCTGTCTTTTTTGTTTTCTGTTGGTAACCACAAATCATCTTCAGAAGCATTTAGAGAGGGTGACCTTTTTGTCTGATGCTCAACATCTGGTGCTGAAGGAGTTAATGACTTAGCAAAAGGTTGACAGAAGTCCTTGCTTGATATAAAAGTTTTTTCAGTCATAGACCTCTCAGGGGATATGCTTTTCGCTGGCTGTCTCACCCAAGCATTTGATGAAGTACCAATTTTATGTTCTCTATAATCTGCTGCTGTCCTCTCTTTGTGAACAATGGCCTCAGCTGATGAGGTAAATTCCCTTGATGAGGTTCCTGAAGGCTTGCGAGATCTAGCATCAGAGCTTAGGCTGCTTGAATTTCTTGATGATGTTGAACTATCCATTGCAGTTGTCATCACTCCGTCAACTAAAGTTACAGAGCTTTTTTCCTTCTCGGATGTAACTGACCCTCTGGGTGATGATAGCGACTGTCTAACTGACAATTCTTGTTCACTACCGGAGGCTGTACCCTTACTTAATGAACTCTTAGAACTTGAAAACCTCATCATTCTTGGTGAAACTGAGGATTCTCTCACTGCTCTGACTGAGATTGCTTCAGGTCTATCAACCTGGACAAATTCAGGACTCTGGCTGCTGGATTTTATCTGAGGACGATCTATAGGGACCCAAACAGACTCTGTTGGTTCTGTCATTTTGAAGCTAGACCCAAGTGTCGAGGCAAGTTCTTCAGCTGATGAAGTCAGAGCACGGTTATCTTCTAAGCTTGGAGTCCTCTGAATAAGAGGAGAAGCTCTAGATGAATCTGGCTGTGTCACAGCCACCTGATGGAGGCGTGTTGTAACAGCCTGGATCTCTTCACCTACATGCGAAGATGGCCGTGATGAGACTCGCGACACAGAGGGGGAAGCTGTGGATGACAGAGCTCGTCCTGAGGATGGCCCTGGGGGATCACAGCTGATGTCCATCACATCAGTCATATCCATTGTCGACTCATGGCTGGTTGCTCCGTGCGATGTCATGGCTCCACCCTCACCTGCGGACGAAATAATACCACTCACCACCATTCTTTGCCACTCTCTTCAGAGAGAACTTAGATCTACAGAGTCCTTAAAAGAAGAACTTACTCTAAGTCCAATCCACTATTTGCATGCGTGTGAAAACTTAAGTCTACAAGTTTCTCTTCCACTTCATGTAAAATGAGGCTCTCTAAAGCACAAACACATCATATGACCACTTTGATATTCTTTCTGAGACCTCATTAAGAACCTCAACACCTTCACGTTAGGTTGAGGATATTTTCAGTCCATAGCATTTGCCTTGCTCTCATTTTAAAAAGGGTTCTTTTCTACTATCTATTATTATTTGTCTGATCCAACCACAAACATAATTCTGAAATTCTTAAGAAACCCAAAATGTACTCCACAATATCTTCCTGTGTTAGTTTCATCTTCTATGGGGGTTATATCTTCAGGAAAAATCTTGAGTTTATCAGTTGCCATTTCAATCAAGGATTATGCAAACAATCATTGAAAATCATTAATCATTAATCTAACACTACAGAGGTGGACTGATATCAGGTAAAATTAGATATATCAAAACTAAAAGTAAGTATGTTAACCATCAATAAAAAGTTATTGAAAAATAATCATAAGGGAACACAATACAATGAATTAGTACAAACTTTTACAACAAATTGAAATACCAACATGTACTGATTTCTATTATCATCTAGAGGCACCTTTTACAGCATTCTGATAAATCTTTTTCAGCACTAGTAAGAGCAGTTCAAATCTAGTCACATCAGAGTACACCTTTCAATTTCTGAACTTACAAAAATTTTTCTTCATTGTGTTTTACACATTAAAGGGTAATAGAATCTCAACACATATGAGATTTTCTTTGCATGGCCATTAGATGTAGAATAACAGAAGAAATACAAAACTGAATTTGTAAGAGTAGCATATTCTGTTCAATATGAACGTACTATTATGATATCATACTTGAAGGTTAAATTGACAAGAAATATGGGAAATCTGTATATGCTGGTATTAATGCGCCAAAGGTAAGCAATTCAAATACATTAGTCTGAAATCATCAAATAATCATTAAAAGTAAGAATACGAAAACAAACCGGTAACAAATCATTCAGATATATCAAAAACAGCTTGACTTACCACTAAATCAGTAAGAAAATAGTGTATCTTTATCACAAAATGCAACAGGTGAATAAGTGAACAGTAACCAAAGAATAAGGATAAATTTTAAACACCTATTATCTATCCTGTATAGAAAAACCCTTACAAACAAATACTCTTGATTAGTTAAAGTGCAGTGCCCCTGGTCTCAGATAAACACTTTAAATGCCACAATATATCTGGCACTGTTTCATGTGCTGAAAAATAAGTCTCCATCTATCTGACATTTCCTAATACTGTAAGAAGCTAATTATCATTTGTGGATAAATGCTTGTGTCATGCTAGCTCATACTGTCCATTAATGATCTAAAGTAATTTGAGGAGGAGGGGAATGGCCTGTTTTGGATTGCAAATTATCAACAGCACTCTGCATCCAGAGACTTTGTCTTCACAAGTATGATCTCGTGTAATCATGAATGAAAAAAGCTGGTGACAATGATTAATATGTTTGTATTATCAATTACAAAAAAACTCAGGATATCAAATGTAACAAAATGGGCATCATAATATATGGAGGATTCATAAAGACAAAATGGTGGAAAACTGTGCCAACAAATCAAATATGAATATAGTAATAAATCTTAACATAGAAAGCATATATACTTGCTACCACAACCCATAATCACTTTGAACTGCATCAGTTTTCATCATTATTCTTTTTTATTATTTCAAAAATTTCATTCTGCTTTTATTCTAACTTTTTCTTTATATGCTCACAATCTGGAAGAAATAAATAATGTATTGCATTATCAATTATTCATAACCTGTAATAAGGTTATTTTCTCTCTTCTGCAGTCTATTCCATAAGCATGAGATGTATTACCTAGAAATATATGGGTCAGGGCTTTCCAAACTTCATGATTTTTGGTGGTAAGGTATTTGGCTTCACTTACCCTTCACTAACATTCTGAATATGAATGCAGCAGCACACTCATTCTTAGCCTTCCCTTGGCCAATCAGTGACTGCCCCCAAGCTGATGTCATCAACCCATTCACCTCCAGTCTATTACAGCTCTCAATTCAATACTGGTGTGCAGGACTGGAAGTTCACAGTAATGCCATTCAGTATCATACATAGTCACACAATTTTTCTTTTGAGTATTATCAGTCCTGCTCACAGAACTAATGTCCTCTGAAGAGATAATTGTGGTTTACCTTAACAACATTTGGGTATTTCACCTTCACAGAAGGACTGTGCCAAATAAGATCTTGAGTCCTGAACACCTTTTATAAACTGGCTTTTATCATCAACCTAGAGAGGTCTTACTTTCCAGCCAAAACTTTACATGGCTAGGAATAGACTGGAACACTCAAATTGAAATTCTGTCTTCCCAGAGACAAAGTTCTGAACTTTTCAAATGCTGCAGCTGCCTTATAGTTCCAGAACCTGGTGTCTTGATGTCAACTACAGCAGCTTATGGGGAAGTTTAATTATGCAGACTTGTGCAACAACATAGTGAGGGTGCAAGCCAAAAAAGTTTCCTTCTTGATATAAAATTTCTTTTCTGCAGAAAGCAGAGATCTTCCAAAAGCACTTCCTTGGGAACTCCATGATTCTTTAGTTTAATCAGCCGAGGAAATAACTAAGGAGAGGACAGGGCACTACTGCCTCACATTCAAACATCAGAAATTCATGCACCATTTTGTTGGAAATCATTAATGCACGGCCACTCAGATTTTGGAAATTTTCAAATTTTGGATGCTTGGAATGGAGATTTTCTACCTTTATTTTCAATAATGTCTTTAAACACACTTTAAGTAGATATTACTAACATAATATACAACAACTGTTCTTCCTATAAAACATTTCAAGTACATGAAAAAATCACTAAGAACATCAGCACTGTAACACTAAGCAATAGTACTCAAACTCGGATGTCACACACCAAGCATTTTTGAGGTTTGAGAAATGTTAACCTCCAGATATTGTCTGAGTAGCTAGGTTTCTGGCTCTTTACATCTTTTTCCTCATCTCTTGCAATAAAGAACAGACATATAAGCAACCAATTATAAATCTAACACAAACTTTTTGGGGTGCATGCTAGGGAACATTATAGATCATTATACAAATCATTCCACTACAGCAAGAAAGGAGTAACCTATGACATCCTGTCATGTATAAGTCACATGTTAAGTGTATGCCACATATATTAGGCATATCAAAAAATATGTATTTACAGCGTATCACAAGTAGATTTTGCAGTGAAGTGGTTTTATTCCAGTTATAAACATGTTAATATCAGCATTACTCATAAAACACCTAGACCCCTTTTATGGGGCTCCTGCAACTTCAAGGAGCAGAAAAATGAAGAACTCCTTTAGTGAGAATTTCCTTGATATGACTGTACTCATTTTTCTCCACTGACAATGATACAGCCTTGTCGAAGGTGACTTTTCACTTGCTGTGTAACCACTTGCAGGTGGAGTCTAGTAATACTCATATTATGCTGGTTTCAAAAATCAAATGCACAAAAGTACAAGTTTTACCATATACCTAGTTCTAACATAACCTGCATTCAATGCATTTTATGCACCAGGTGCACAAACCAAACAGCGAGGTTGTACTATATGTTATATATTCATGCAGCATATGTTCAGCATACAGCACACAAAAGACACATACCAAGGCTGTAGTTCATGTTATATATTCATGCAAAATATGTTCAGCATACAGCACACACATGACACACATACCAAGCACGATGGTACCTAACAGCTGCGGACCAAGGCTTTGCAGTGAACAAATTCGACGGTATAATGGAGGGATGCTCTTGCCCCCTAGAGAAAATAAAAATATGGTCATGCATGTGTGAACCATGGAGCATGCATTTCTGTTTATGCAACATGTATGGAAACCTAGATGACTCAATTCCCTACCATTCAATACTAAACTTAAACACTACATAACAGAAAATGAAACAGTGAATCTAAAATACTAAAAAGTATATGTTTTACTTTCTTCTTTTCTTATCTTATATAACTGCTATATCTGCAATATGTACATCCCTTCTTCCATTAAACAAATAGATATACTCATCAGACCTAAATTCACTAAAACTAATAAAATAATATATAAAAAAACACTCAATATCCCTTAAGCATGTTCTTGATATGTTTACACTGCCTTGGCTTATATGTCTCAAAAGTATCAGGTTCCAAGATCTCACAAAATCATACATGACTTAAACGTCATCTTTGTGAGACTGGAAAATTGGGCTGAAGTAATGAATATCACCTGTCTGAATGTAGTGTACAGGTCTTACAGCGAAAAAGATAATAAATGAGATATAACTTTAGTCATATGAAATATCAGTCTACCATCACCTGATTACCCCCTCTTTTTCTTATGTTGAAGGCTCCAGTTTACTATTCTTTCCAAATTCTCATTCCCTTAAAATTTCAGTAAAGTCTTATTTTTCTCTACTTGTTCATTTCCCACACAGCAAGGATGCACCAAGAACAGATGAAGATTGGCCTCATTTGCTCACATTCACTCTCCAAATGTCATGTATAATGCACCAAAACTAGACCTCCCTATCCATATCAGAGCCCCACAGACTTTTCAGTGGTTTCCTCTGACTGCTTCATGTGCCCTGATCTGATTTAGCCTACTACAAACAAATTGCTCTATCCCATGCATGCCTCACATCCTCTTGCATGTTAAGACCCTTTCTGCTACATCTACCTCTTCCATATTTTCGATCTAGGGGCCATGCTTCGCACCCATACAACACCAATAGCACTACTATATCATCAAGCATACCAATCTTTGCAATCACAGGCAGACAGCTCCCTCACCCAAACTTTGGCATACCTCAGCTCCCAAGGCTCTATATGTCGACATGTCCACTCCCAGGTATCTAAAACACTTCACTTCCTCCAGGTTCTCTCCTTTAAAGCTTACACGCAAACCAGCCTCTCTCTCTCCCATGCTAAACTTAATAAATTCACTTTTATGCACATTAACTCTCAACTTTCTCACACACTATCCCAAACTCAGACAACAGCTTCTGCAGTTTCTCAATTAAGTATGCCAGCAAACAGCAAGTGACTCTCCTTCCAAAGTTACTAACCCCTAACAGAATGTAGAAAAGCCTGTCTCTCCAAGACCCTTGCATTTACCTTCCTCACTATCCCATTTATAAATAGATTACTCAGCCATAGTGACTTTGCACATCCTTACCCCAGATCACTCTTCACTTGGAGCCACTCACTTTCCTCTTCCTACTTGTACACACACCTTACTCTTGTAGCTTTTCTCCCTCACCATATACTTGTAACACCTTCAACAAAGCATCTCTATCAACCATATCATACACTTTCTCTATGCCCATGAATGCTACATATAAATACTTTTCATTCTCAGGGTATTTCTTACATATTTCGCAAAGCAAACATCTGATCCACACATCCATCCTCTAACGCTCCTAAAGCTACACCATTCCTCTCAAGTCTGAAACTATGTGCATACCACCACCCCTCTGTCACCTCTCTCCTATTCAACTTACCCAGTATATTCAAAAAGCATAAGCCTCTGCATTTCATACATTCAGTTTGTACCCTTGCATTCACATAATGGCATTATAAAGGCATTCCATCAATTCTCAAGCACCTTACCATGAGTCACATATGCACTGAAAATCTATCTAGCTATCTCTATATCTCTGACACCTGTTCCCAACTGGAACTCCCTTAAAGGGGTAGCCATGCCGATAGAGTCTTCGTCACTAGTGAACTCCAATGCTGCTTCTTAACATTTAGTGCCTCACTCTTCACAGACCACTGGCAGGGGGCATTTCTAGCACAGTGTTTGTAGAGGCTCCTACCTAATGTTCCTACTGAATATCCTTCCTAATGCTCCTGCCTAATGTTTCTATAAACTACTTTTATGTAATCTTTCTACCTAATGCTCCAGCCTAAATGTTCCTACCTACTACTTCTGTCTATTACTTCTAACATTTTGCCAAAAGGCAGGGCTATTGCATAGTGCTCACACAGGAAAATCTAGAGTTACGAAGTATGAGCTGTGTGAATCAAGCGTAGTTAAGTGTTATGTATGACAAGGAGAGACTGGATGTTTGTGGAAAGAACACCAGTAGTCCACATGGGGGTGAAGCAGAAAGACAGCTACCTGAGTCATAGAAGCACAACTTAACAGTCACTGAAATTCTGGCTCACTACGAAGGCATCACTAACCCTCCCAATACCCAGGTGGGTAGTACTGGTAATAAAACTCCCTGGTTGTTACTTGCCTACCAGCTACTACCTACTACACTGAAGATCCTAAACAACCAATCAACAACAGCTATAATTTCTACCAGGCTTGATATAGATGTTTTCTTTCTAGCAGAAGTTTCAGACCCATAAAATTTCCTGTCAGGGAATCATTGCAATATTGTCATTCTTCATCTATCATGCTATTAAATCTAACAAACCTAACCTCCAATCTAGAGGGTAAACTTGTGACCAAGTAAGAAGTGGACTTTCTAATGATTTCATAAGCTGTCTGATGAAATTTTAGCAATTTGGCAAAAGTATGAATTTCAAATATGTTTAGGGAATTATTTCCTCAAAAAATTTCCAGTTAGCTTTATTCATATGTTTTCTCTAAAAATCATACAAGCTGTATACATTTCCTTTTTTCTCTCCTATCCGCTTAAATGTGGATATCCGGTACACACATCATTCCACGATTTTTAGTCCACATTATTTCCTTTCCCTTCATAACCTCAACGAATCCTATTTACGCAATCGGTTATGATCCCATCATACTCCGTGCCAATTATTCTTTTGTAATTAAGGCGATCATTTCCACTCATTACCTTCATACTGTAGAGGAAAAAAAATTGCCTTCGTTTGGTCATCATGCAAATGACCCTTCTCAGTGCTGCCATACACATTTCCTGGGTCCATTCAATAGCATTATCACCTATATTAC
>JAUUDW010129913.1:0-15256 GCA_032361385.1 Panulirus guttatus | reverse complement strand
TTATTTTTGTTGTTCTTGTAGGTCCTGGTGTGGGTGGTGTAGGGGTTAGTGTTGGTGGTGGGGGAGGCACCACTCTAATACGACCAACACCTCCTGCCAACAAGCCAATTGCTCCAGCTGCTTCCCAACCAATCAAGATTAAAGCAATGCCCATAGCGCCTAATCAGCAGGCAAGTTGTCAGTTTATTTACTTAGACTGTCTCTCTCCTGTGGCCTAGGCTGCTGTATTTTGTTTCTGTCTCACACATATTTAGGTTGCTAGCCTTCATTCCACAAGCATACAATTTCTCCATTTCACACATAACTCTTGACAACACTTATTAGGCACAATTCATTCTTCGTAACCATAGATTTTCATCTGGTTAGCACTGCATGCTAGCCCTGCTTTTAGGCACCTCTTTGTTGTAGTAGTTAACACTGTTGACTGTGACACATTCACAGGCCACCTTTGGTTGAGCTCATAGGTTGAAATCATGGTTACAGCAGTTGTACCACAGACATCCCAGCTGTTCATCCAATCTTGAGGTTTAGTCAATAAAATGGGGACTTGGCCTTGGTTTTGGTGCGTGACACATGATAGCTAGAGAATGGATGTGAGCAGATGTGGCCTTTCTTTGTGTGTTTCCCAGTGCTGCCTCACTGTCACAGGGGGTGGCATTGCTGTTTCTTGTAGGGTGGGGTGGCGCCAGGAATGGATAAAGGCGAGCATGTATGTCTTTTCATTTTCCACTTCATAATTCTCTCTATATTTCAATTAAATCCCAGCCTTGATGTGTACTTTTGTTCGTGACTGGAGCGCCAGGAAACGTAATCTTGCAAGTGTGGGCAGAGGTGTCTCACACAGTGAGGGCACTGCCGTCTGAGGCTGGATGTCACCACAACTGGGGGCAGAGCTGCTGCTGGTGGGTACTCCCTTTGACCCACGTTGTTGTGGGGATTGGTGAAACCATGGGGCATAGGTGACATTGGTTTTGCAAAGACAGGCGGCCACTGTCTTCCAGCTTCACTGTGAGTATTGTCTATGCAGCTTCACCTCCACTAACATGCCCGACACCTTTGAAGCAATGTCGTGCCTGCAGACAGGGGTACCCATGGACAGCTGGGTTAGCATAGCAGCGTCACCTGCTGGGCTGCCCTGCATGTGAGCCTGGCTCTCTGCTATGGCCTGCTCCCAGTTTCACAGAGCAGTTCTTCATTGTCAGGTTATCAGATAATGTTGCCGGGACACCTTCTCATAACTGTCTTCCTGCTGCCAACTGTGCAGGTGACTTATCTCCCCTCTCTTAGGGGAGTGTTGAGATATTTGAGCACAGCTGAGTCGCTTTGCTCTTGTGCAGACTACCTCCAACTTTTGTGTTGCCCCTCAACACCCGTTTGGCTGGCTTTACCACTGCTTCGGCGGGTCCATTGGACTGGGGGAAGTAGGCTGAGGAGATGTGGGCCATGATTCCTCATTTTTTGTAGAAAGCTTCCATCATTTCGCCATCTAGATTGGTCCCCCTGTCCAAGTCAAGGTGATTTCCTTAGGTGCGCTTCATCTCACGAAGAAGGTGAACAGCCTTGCAATAACTTGGGATTTTCCTGCGTAGATTTGAATCGTACTCACTGCAGCATGTAAGATGTGTAATGAAAGTTGGTAGTCCATCCTCATTTTATTATAAAGAGGTATCCTTTCACAGGAGAGGGGTGGCATCACCTCTATCTCAGTCTGATTCCTGCATCTGACTGCCCTACGAGCGTTCCCACGCTGCTGGATGCCTGCCACCCAGCTGTCGTACCACTCACTAAACCTACAGTGATAGAGGAGTTAAAAGAGAGTGTGTGAAATTTAATGTGGTTTAGAAATAGGTTACATTTGATTTAACAGACTTTTGGCATTAACAAACACCCCTTCCCCCTATTAGTCTGTTAAATTGAGTGTTTGTTGCATATATATATTTTTTTATTATTCTTATCATTATACTTGATTGCCGAGGTAGCACCAGGAAACAGACGAAGACCCATCCTCTCATATACACACACACATATATATATTTTTTTTCATACATATTTGCCTTTTCCCGCGTTAGCGAGGTAGCTTAAAGAACAGAGGACTGAGCCTTAGAGGAAAAATCCTCACTTGGCCCTCTTCTCTGTTCCGTCGTTTGGAAAAGTGAAAACAGGAGGGGAGGATATCCAGCCCCGTGCCCCCACCCCTTGTAGTCGCCTTTTATGACATGCAGGGAATACGTGGGAAGTATTCTTTCTCCCCTATCCCCAGGGGATAACACATATATATACATGCACATAAATGCATATATACATACATATGCATATCAAAATATACGTATATACATACACATACATATACATATGTACATATTCATACTTGCTCACCTTCATCCATTCCCGGCACCACCCTGCCCCACAGAAAACAGCATTGCCACCCCCTGCATCAGCGAGGTAGCGTCAGGAAACAGACTAAAAAAGGCCACATCTGCTCACACTCAGTCTCTAGCTGTCATGAGTAATGCACCAAAACCACAGCTCCCAATCCACATCCAGGCCCCAGTGACCTTTCCTTGGTTTACTCCAGACATTTCACATGCCCTGGTGATGACCTTGATTGGGGCATTTATATGCTTGTGGCATCTCAGCTGACATAAAAAAAGTACTCTTTCTCTCTTTCATTTGGCATAGGTAGCAGTCTTTTGTTTCTGCTTCACCCACACACATTTCTTGAATGTACAGTCTTTGTCTCACTCATAAAACCTAACAACATGTATCATGTAATTCATACCTTTTTTTTTAACCCTAAATTTTTCTATAGTGAGCACTGTGTGGTAGCCTTGAATTTGGCAAAATGTTGAAATTCTTGTAAGTAAGTGCCTTCTCATTCTCTTTCACTACAAGAGGCAGAAAACTGTTGATGAAAATGTCTAATGTTTACACAAGAAGCAAAATTGAATATTGCTGATATGCAAGCAAAAGTGAATACTGCTGTTTCGCATGGTCTCTTTTGAAACAAGTAGATATAAACAAATTAAGGAGAATTCAGAAGCTCTTCACAACCAGAATTAAAGGAATAGAAGATATGAACAACCCTGAAAGGCTGAAAGAGAAGGAGATATATATCTTAGAAAGAAGAGTAAGATGTGTAATAATTTGTGCATTGCAACAAATTTAAGGTGTACAGGATTCCCCCCCCCCCTCCACTGGAGCAATTTTTATGAAAGAGTTGCATTATTACCCAGAACCTCTTTCTAAAGGCCTCTGTAGCTCAAGCCTCTGCTACTCCCAATAGCTGAGAAAGTGAACTTCTTTGGAGTGAGAATTTCCTTTATGAAACTGATTATCTCTCCTGATGCCCATTCCTTTTGGGAACTCCCTAAGGGGGTGGCCATGGCAAAAGAGTCTCTATAAATGTTGAACTGAACTGCTGCTTCTTATCATTAGGTCACTGGCAGAGGGCAGCTCTAGTGCAGTGTTTCCAGAAGCTAATGTTCCTACTGACTGCTTCTACCTAATGATCCTGCCTAATGTTCCAACCTTCTGCTTCTACCTGATGATCCTGTCAAAAGGTCCTACCTGCTACTTCCATCTTTTTTTCTACCTAATGCTCCTGCCTTATGTCTTACCCACTACCTCTTTCTGTTGCTCCCACCATTTTGCCAAAAGGCAGGGCTGGCGTGTATTGCTCACCACAGGAAAATCAAAGAATGAGTTGTATGAGTTGAGAGTTGTCAAATGTTAAATGGAGCAGAGATTGTTTCTGGACAGAATGCCAACAGTCGATGTGTGGGTGAGACTGTTTTTCCAGTAACATAGCCTCACCAAAGATGAATTTTCACCTGCAGTATAATTTCTCGTAGGTGGAGCCCAGTAACACCAGGAAAATGCGTTGAACCTAAAACATCTCAACAAGGAAGATGTAATGATTAAATCTGCAGGATTTCCATTAAAAATGTGAAAAATAGATGAGTTATAAATGTGTGAAAACCCAGACAGGAATCTAGAACAATTATTCAGTAATCTACCTTGAGATATGATAACATGCATGGAATAGGTATGGAAACATTTTAAAAGATGACTTGACCTGTGCTTGAAATCATTTCCAGGTGAAGGAAGAGTATTATTCATCAAGCAAGACATGCAGTGTGAGCTACAACTTAGCCCTGCTGTTTTGGTAAAATCTTTTTGTAGATATTTGTAGGAAAGTACTCTCTTTCTGTTTGTTATAGAGAAAACACTGTTTTCCCTGTACATTTTTTTCATGCTTTCATACTTAATCAGTGTTTCCCGCATGAGCGAGGCAGGTCAAGGAACAGATGAAGAAAGACTGCATTCACTCACATCCATCCTCTAGCTGTCATTTGCAGTGTACTGAAACCACAGGCCTTTATCCACAGTCAGGTCCCACAGACATTTCCATGGTTTTCCCCAGCCACATCACTCACCCTGAGTTGGTCCATTGACAGCACATTAACCTCTGTATACCACATCATTCCAATTCAGTCTATCTCATGAATGCTTTTTACCCCCCACCACCACCACCACCATGTATAGAAAATTTGAGTGATTTTTAAAAACTTTATTATTCATTTGTTTTTTTGGATTTATTGTTGATTTCTTGAATTGTGTGTTTTGCAGACAAACAAGCAGCGGGTCATCATTCCTGTGTCAGGTTCAGTATCCACGACTAATGTTGGAGGTGGAGTCCCTATTCGCCCCCAGACCAATCTTACCTTGCCAGCTTCTGCACTTCCTCCTGGTGTTCTCTCCAATACTCAACCTGGTTCTGTTGTTATGATTCCTGCCCATTACATGTCCCAGGTACCTTAGTATTTAACACAGAATTGATTTTTTTTTTTATCTTTGTAATTCTGTTATATTGAATCTGTTTGTCAGTTACTTCAGTAGTTTTATTTTTTTTCATTGGTCTGTGTCTCATACATTATGGTGTACAGTATTTTTACCTTAAGGGTCTTAATTATGGTAGAGTTGCATAGGATTTTGCTGAAATACTTCTTTGTATTAGCAAAATGTTTTGCTCAAATACTGTTTTCTAAGTCAGCCTTTGATATTACACCATTTCTCTTTCCATACAGCTTCAGTCTAGCACAACAAATAATACAACAGTCCAGATGTCAAGCCAACCTACCCCCGGCGCAATAATTCCTCAGCCTCCAAAACCACAACCTCCCCGCACAGTCATAGACGCCAATGGAATCAGGCCAAGAAAACCTTGCAACTGTACAAAAAGCCAATGTCTAAAATTGTAAGTTTTTATACAGTATTAGCAAGACTGTGAATGTAATTTGTAATAAAGATTTTATTTTCTTTTCGTGATATAAATTTGGAATCATACTGTTTAGCAGAAGTAACTAATATATTCTTTTTCCTCAGATACTGTGATTGTTTTGCAAATGGAGAATTTTGCAATAATTGTAACTGTGCAAACTGTTTCAACAATCTAGCCCATGAAGAAGACAGACAGAAGGCTATTAAAGCTTGCTTAGAAAGAAATCCCCAGGCCTTCCGGCCTAAGATTGGTAAAGGTGGCAGTGACAATGAGAGAAGACACAATAAAGGATGTAACTGCAAGCGATCTGGATGCCTTAAAAATTACTGTGAATGTTATGAGGTAATTCATAGGTCATTAACATTATGTTGTGTTATTTCTTTCTGTACATGACACATCATAGGAGAGACATTCAATATAACTGATACAGTATATCCTTATATAGTAAGAGACTAGCACTTTTGAAACCAGAATGCTTGATCAACCCTTCAAGTATTATTTACTGAACCACTTACAATCGCCCAATGTAGCCTAATCTCACAATCCATGTGGTCCAGTTTTCTTGCCCACATTTACTGACGAGGTTTGTATAGAATCCAGTCGCCCCAAATGTAACTAGCATAGAAAAATATCAACAAGACCCAGTTACTTATAGGTTGTAGTGGTAGCAGTGGTGGAAGGAGTTCACTCTCATGTTAACCAGGGCCACATCCTAATATATGGAGAAAAAAAATGAGATTGTGTATAGTTTTCACGACAAAAAACAGCCAAATATTGTATTTGTATGCTTCAGGAGACCATGAATGGTGATTTTGAATATAGTATTACAGGAAGACTAAATCTCCAAGTATATGAAGGTAAGTTACATGGATGATCATGCACTTGGGTCACTGGGTATACACATAGTCTAAAAGGCATGGTGCACAAAGATTTAAAGGCTTCACTGTTGCATCAAGCTTTAAATGTCTTTAAGGAGCTGTGCTTAAATGTCTAGGGCTGTTCAGCCCTTTAATTCTGCAGTTTAGTGTCCTTTCCAACTTAAAAGAAAAGATTAAGAATTTTGAAGAGATGGAGCCCTATACTGTAGTGATAATTACTTATATATAGCTAATTATATTTGGCTGTGGTGTCCCAAAATAGGTTAAGCTATATCCCTTAAAGTGACTTGAAAGAGGATGCTTGATGATAGGTTGGTCAGCAGAATATTTAGGAACCAAGTAGAAGAAATAGCGAGGGGAAGACAGCAGCCTTTTGGGAAGGGAAACTGAGGCAATAAATTGTCGAGGACCCCAGAAAGGATGGAGCATGCTTGAAGGTTTGTTTGGATAATGCACCTTTATCCCAAGGCAGACCCTCCCCTTCTTGAAGAGGTAGTTCTTTGAGGAATAAGTCTTCAGTAACATAATTATTGATGATTGAATTGGCCAAATATATGTCTGAGCATTGATGTTGTTAATATGTACTCTTTTTCTAGTACTGTAGAGAGGAACTTCCACATCTTAGACATTAGCACATTTAGTGACCTCTCATTGGTTTTGACTGACTTACTCAATGAATTTTTAGAGCATATATGGATATATATGTCAAGTATAGAATGCAAGTTTACATTTTTTAAACACTTTATTGCTGTTTCCCGCATTAGTGACATAATTTTGATTTAGGATTTTCTTCTTTATTTATACAAATTTCGCTTGCAGAGACTTTGTATTGTTATTTCACATTCTTTACTTTGATTAAGTGTGTCTTTTTGTGTGGACATCTTAAAAGGGGATACTGACCTGGGTTGTTTTGATAAAGTAGATGCAGAGCTAAAGATGTTTCAGGCAGTTGTTTGATTGCAGCATGATCTTAACTCTTTGTTTTAGGCTATGACCTGCAGATTGATCTAACATGGTCAGTTTAAATGCTTTAGGATAAATTAAAGAGGTAGCACCATCTGAAGATAACCATTCTGATTAATTAGTTTGGTTTTCAGATGATTTTCATTAATTCATACTTTAGTGGAGTAATTGATGATTTTCTTAACTTATTTTCTCTTTCATCTGAGATGACCCTGATTGGAGCATGTTTTGCCCATGCCATGCCAATCACTAAAAACGGTGACTTTATTAAAAGAGTAACGTTATTGTAAATGATTTTCTGCTTAAGCACTGAAGTGTGTTTTATTGTTTCTGCATTATATAGAAAAATTCTCTTGTATTAATATCCTGATACAGAGATGTTGGATTTTACTATAGAGCCAGATCACATACAGTTGTGTCAAGGAAGCAGATTAGAGAGGACAGGACCTGGAAGATTTTGACAATAGGAATTGTCTTACTTGACAGTGCCTTGATTTGTATTCTTTAATGTTATGCATTTTTCTTCTAGGCCAAGATACCATGTTCTAATATGTGTAAATGTGTGGGCTGCAAAAATATAGACATGAATCCAGCAGTAGAGCGGAAAGGATTGATGCAATTGGCAGAAATTGCAGAAGCCAGAGTAAATCAACAAAAGGCAGTTAAATCGAAACTTCCCTCATTTTCCCACCACTCACCAGCGAAAATGCTCTTACCCACGTCAGCAAAGTAAGTATACTTGTAACTCCAGTATGTTATCATCCTCAAGTTATGACATGTGGTATGTGAATATGATTTATTATTTTCCTCAGAATATTAACCCACCTCGGTTAATAAAGCATTCATACAGAAGACATGGTTGATTAATGAGGGATGCCTCATCCATTGTCTATCTGTTCTTTTGGTACTAAAGAAGTATAATGCACATTTCAAAAAGTGTAATAACACCTGAATATGCCCAGTTGTGGTAAACCATTCAATGATTGGAAGTCGGACATGAATTTACAGTGTTTCCCAGAGCATGAGGTTTACTGGATCTTGACATTGTACACCCCGTAACAAAAAATTATAATTCTTCAGTAACTGGCATGTGCAAGTTGAGTACCTGTGGCCTTGTAGAACAGATGATGGTTGTTATTCTCCATTCAAGGTCCATTTGAACCATGAACACTGGCTACACCCAAGAAAATCCATTTCATAGTAACACTTAGACAAGTTTATTGTAAATCCTTTGTTTGATTGATTCAGATTGATCTTTTTAGGTTTTTGGGTATAGAGTTATAAATGAAAGATCACATAAAGTTTCATCCCAAAATTGTCATAGGTGTTCACTAGAATACTCAAACTTGTACATTTTTATATTAAATTGTGTTCTACCTGAGAAGCTCTCACAGCAGCAAGCTTTGTCTCATAGGACTGGCTCAAGATTTGTCTTATATGCAGTAGCACTGAATTTTGAGCAGTAAATATCACTCATATCTGACTGTCCATTTTCATTTTCAGCCACTTAAGTCTGGGGCTCACTTCCTTGTACTCTTTCGAACATTCCCTCAGCTCCTCCTTCAGCAAACGTCCCACCCCTACCAATGCACTTGCTTTCACACTATCCTCAGACTTTACCCCAAGGTCATTCCAAAGTATTCTACCCCCTTCCCCTTCTTAGAGACAGAACATCTAGGTTCCTCTCGTCAAACAAACTTCCTGTTTCTCCCTTGTTCTCATCCTACTTACATCCAGACACATTTAAACATTCCAGCCTGTGCCTTTAAAGAGGATGAGCACCCCTTGCTTTGCTCCTTCTTTTGTTCCAACTTTTAGAAATCAATGTATGAGGAGAGGGTTTCTAGGCCACTCTATTTCCATCCTTTTATTTGCCTTCTACATCATGCAAAGAATACAAGAGTAGCACTCTCCCCATTCTTTCATGTCCCCTATGTTTATATTTTCTTCTTTTCTTTCATATTTGTTGGCCATTTTCTGTATTAGCAGGTTAGCATCAGGAACAAATGAAGGAAAAGCCTCCTTTTCTAACATCCTTTCTCTAGCTGTTGTTTGTAATGCAATGAAACGCCAGCCCTGTATCCACAACCAGGCCCCATAGACCTTTCCATTGTATTTCCCACTTGCTACATATGCCCTAGTCCAGTTTAGTAACAGCACATCTTTCCCGTTGTACCACATTGAAGCAGTTCACTCTCTCCTGTGTATGCTTTTCATATTGTGCATATTCAGGCCCATGATAACCAAAATCTTTTCCACTACAACCTTCCATCCCCATTTTTTATGCATATCCTCTTTGTCAGCCTCTTCTCACTCATTTTCTCCTTTTGTTCAAACCATTTTAGCTCACTCACTTCAGCTCACTCAGCTACATTCTTCGTAGTACCATACCTCTTTCTTACCCTATCATTCCTTACTTGATCAACCCTCCTTACATCAGAGATTGTCTTCATGTCCATATTCATACTTGCTCGCCTTTATCCATTTATCTGCACCACTCCACTCTAGAAGAAACAGCATCGCCACCCCCTGCAACAGTGATGTAGCGCCAGGAAACATACAGAGAAAGGCCACATCAGGTCACATCCATTCTCTAGCTGTCATGTAATGCACCGAAACCACAGCTCCCTATCCACACCCAGGCCCCACAGACCTTTTCATGGTTTACCTCAGGTGTTTCACATGCCCTGGTTCAGTCCATTGATAACATGTTGACCCTGTATACCACATTGTTCCAATTCACTCTATTCCGTGTGCACGTTTCACCCTCCTGCATGTTCTGGCCCTGATCGCTCAAAATGTTTTTCACTCCATCCTTCCACCTCCAATTTGGTCTCCTACTTCTCCTTGTTCTCTCCACTTCTGACACATGTATTCTCTTTGTCAATTTTTTCTCATTCTCTCCATATGTCCAAACCATTTCAACACCTCCTCTTCTGCTCTCTCAACCACACTCTTTTAATTACCACACATCTCTCATACCCTTTCATTACTCACTCGGTCAATCCACCTTGCATCACATATTTCCAACACATCCACCCTCCTCTGCACAACCCTATCTGTAGCTCATGCCACACAACCATATAATATTGTTGGAACTACAGTTCCTTCAAACATACCTATTTTTGCTCTCTGAGATACCACACTCTCTTTCCACATTTCTTCATTGCTCCCAGAACCTTCGCTCCCTCCTCTACCCTGTGCTTGACTTCCGCTTCCATGGTTCCATTCACTGCCAAGTCCACTCCCAGATATCTTAAAACACTCCGCTTCCCCCAGTTTTTCTCCATTCAAACCTACATCCCAACTAACTTGTCCCTCAACTCTCTTGAACCTAATAACCTTGCTCTTATTCACATTTACTCTCAGCTGTCTCCTTTCACAAACTCTTCCAAACTCAGTCACCCACTTCTACAGTTTCACCCTCAAATCAGCCACCATTGCTGTATCATCAGCGAACAACTGACTCACTTCCCAGGCCCTCCCATCACCAACAGACTGCATGCTCGCCCCTCCCTCCAAAACTCTTGCATTTAACCTCCCTTACCACCCCATCCATAAACAAATTAAGCAACAATGGTGACATCACACACCCCTGCCTCAGACCAAACTTCACTGGGAACCAATCACCCTCCTCTTTTCCTACTCGTCCACAAACCTTACACCCTTGATAAAAATTTCTCATTGCTTCTAGCAGCTAACCTCTCACACCATATATTCTTAAGACCTTCCACAAAGCCTCTCTGTCAACCCATCATATGCCTTCTCCAAATCCATAAATGCAGCATACAAATCCATCTGTTTTTCTAAGTATTTCTCACACACATTCTTCAAAGCAAGCACTTTATCCACACCTCCTCAACCACTTCTGAAGCCACACTGCTCCTACCTAATCAGGTACTCTGTACATGCCTTCACTCTCTCAATCAGTACCCTCCCATTTAATTTTCCAGGTATGTTCAACAAACTTATACCTCTGTAGTTTGAACATTCACCTTTCTTCCCGTTTCCTTTTATACAATGACACTATACATGCTTTTTTCTAACCATTTCACGCATTAGTAAGATACCGTCAAAAATCAGATGACTGAGAGTAAGAGGGCAAAATTCTCATCTAGGCCCCTTTCCCTGTTTCTTCTTTTGGGAAGTAAAACTGGAGGGGAGGATTTCCAGCCCCCTGCTCCCACCCTTTTTAGTCACCTTCTAAGACACGCAGAGAATACATGAGTAGTACTCTTTCTCCTCTAACCCTTGGGATTATATTTATATTTATTCATACATATTTGCCATTTCCTACATTAGCGAGGTCGTGTCAAAAATAGATGACTGAAACTTAGAAAAAGGAAAAATCCTCACCTGGCCCCCTTCTCTGAAAGCATGCAGGAATAGAGTGCATTGGACAATGTGATAAACTGGAGTTGATGTGCCATCAATGGACCGAACCAGGGCATGTGAAACATCCGGGATAAACCATGGAAAGGTTTGTAAGGCTTGGATGTGGATAGGGAGTTGTGATTTTGGTGTGTTACACATGACAGCTAGAGAATGAGTGTGAGCAGGTGTAGCCTTTCTTCGAGTGAGCATCAAAATAATATCGTTGGAGTTATTGTACCTCAAAACCTATCTGTTTTTGCCCTCCCAATAATTTTCTTTCTTTTCACTTATACTGGTGTCACTGGATTCTGCCTGCTCAAGGTTATAGCGCTGGTGAAAGTCATTTTGGCTGGGATGTATCATTAGGAGTACATTATCATCAAAGAACTATTCACTCCTAATGAGACTTCATTACCCTGCTACTGGAAGTAATGCAACCTTGGCTACAGGAGCCTTTAGAAATTCTTGGGTAAAACTGGGATTCTTTCATGGAAATTGGTCCTAGGTTCGGTATGAATAAAAAAATGAGAATATATAGGACAGCTATCCCTCGATTTAACGGACCCCAATATAACGGATTTAGGATTTAATGGACTGGTTAAATAATAATATGTTAATTAATAATGATTGACAAGATAAAGAAAATTAAAAATCTCAAACACTCCACCATGTGCATTTTCATATCGCACTTTTTTTTTATAGCGTGGGGTATACTCGCTTTGTTTCGGTCTTAGGGAACTTTCATGCCAGCATGACATGTGCCAAGGTGGCAAGTGGCAGGAGGCAAGTGACACGGGGCACAGTGATTTCAGACCACAGTGACTAGTGACATGTGGTGCATGTATGGTTTCCCTGCTCAGTTTACAAGATGTCATCATTGGATGATAATGCCGATATAATTGCTCTGATTGAAGTTGTAATCGCCAGAAGAAAACATAAGAAGAGGTGGTGGGTACATCCGTATCTGAGAGACAGTGTAGGGATTCATGGTGTTTATGTATGTAGTTGCAAGGCTCATCCTTTGAGCTGTAGTCTGGTGATGTCATACAAACACTTGTAAGTTTCGACAACTTGCACAAAGTTTACGTTAAATGCCTCATTTTCTGTTCATGAGAACACGAAGAAATCATATACTCCTCTCCACAGACTGCACAACTGAGGCACTGTTGGTAAACGTGGCTGGCGGAAATCTGTTAGGAAACTCTTTAAAATTTGCTACATATGCCATAAATCAGCTCTCTCTCTCTCTTTTTTTTTATTTGTATTGATATTATCTTGGTTCTTAATCACTCTGTTGTGAAAGCTCCATTAAATATGAAAACACTGGACTGAGGTGGCACATTGCACGCTGAAGAAAAATGATCCAGTCCAATCACGGAGTGGCATCCAAGTGACACGTGGCACATGCAACATGTCATGCCACTCCTGTGTGAAAGGTTTCATTTGTTTCTAAAGGTTTGTTTTCAAGTGGCATGCCACATGTCACTTTGATGTGAAAGCTCCCTTAGTCTGCCTCAAGCTATCGTGCGGTCAGGTTGTACATAGAGAATTGTGACTTTATTTATTAAGTAATTTTGCAATCCTTACAATTCAAAATGGCATCAAGTGAAAGAGGAGTTAAAAGAAAACTTGTGAACTGTGTATTGTATTACTGTACAGTGTATGTTGTATCAAAAGATAGTTACATTCGATTTAACGGACTTTTGGCATTAATGGACATCCCCTACCCTCTATTAGTCCGATAGATTGAGGGATAACTGTACTATATGAGGCTCATGCAGGACTGAGAAAGTTGGCCATGCCCACCGGTTAGTGATGAGAGTGCAGTGGAGTGGAGGATAATCAAGCATCAAGTCTTTGGGCAGAGAGTAAGTATTTTGTACTTTCTGGGTAGTATATACAGTATTGGAATGCTGCAAAAGATTAGTTGGCCCCAGCACAAGAATGACACGAAATTAATGAAACATTCCAATTTTGTTTCATGTAATTTTAAACACTTTCATTAACCCATTGTGGACTGTATCCGAGTTGCCATGGTGAGAGAATATGGCCTATTCTTTTGCTTTCTTAGAAACATTTCATCAGAGGAAATATTGTAAAGGTTTTTTGGCACTTTCCTTCTACCTTCATCAAACTTTACCTTAGTTTTTGCTTTTTGGATCTACTGTCCATGGGTGGGGATTCCTCTTTTTGGAGAATCAGTTTCTAGAGTAGCTTTACTAGTTCTTTTCTAAATGTTTTTTGCTCTAACCTTCTTTTTCCACTTGGGTGTGCTTGCATGCTTGTTGGACAGACTTCAAAGAGAAATTTAGGTTTTGAAAGTTAAAAAACCTTTTCTCCTTGAGATGTTGTCCTGCAAGCAGTTTTTACTGGTTTTCATTCCCTGCCCATTCTTCCTTTTTATTTTTTCAAAGCAATTTTCTCCTGGTGTTTGGTAGCCACCTTGCATAGACACCCACAATATGTTAGATATGATTTTTTAGGTATTGTTAGGGGTAGGTCGATGACAGTAAGCCAGGAGAGTTTTTGATTGGCTCAGGATGGACCCATTAAATGAACATTGGCTGTGAATATCTTTATTTTTCACAAAGGGTAAGTGAAGGCTGTTGTCTTCTTACTGAAATTTGATTGGGCAGCTTAAATCCTCTTAGTATTCCTGGAATCGTTCATGCTCATGTGATTGTTTCAAAAATGGTTATCACTATTAGAAATGTACATTCTGAACTGTTTTAATTTATGTATACGATATTTTGATGATTATTGATGTTATCTTACTCTATTTTCTCAGATCTGGCTACTGTCGTATGAACCAAGAAGTGGTGGAAGCAACATGCCAGTGTCTCCTGGCCCAGGCAGACAAAGCAGAAAGTGCCTTGGTGTCTGAGGCTCAGTTAGAGCACACAGTTATATCAGAATTCTCCCGATGCCTCATGCAAATTATTGGCAGCTATACAGCTCGATCTAGAGGTTAGTTGTGTGTAATTACACCTTTTACTGATATAGATAGGGAATTCTGCATTCATGAGGCCCCATCTCTTGAACGTTCTCCATCATATGATTTGTAGTCCTCATGCTGCATAGCACTGATAATGCTTCGCTCCTAGATTTGGATATGCTTCAAGACCATCAGGATTATTGTGATATGTTGCAACCCTCCAGCTCCTTCTAAGTGATATATGTTTCCTGATTTTTACTGAGCTTCGATAAAGCCACTGTCATTCATGCAAGTGAAGTCCAGGTGTTGCCTGCATGACAGAATAGCTATGTTTCAGAAAAGTTTCCATTTTGCAAAACACTGGTAAGCAAAACCCATATTGCTTTAGACTTTTGCCGTATGATTAGATATGGTTTCCAGTAAAAAAGCTTATAGAGGTAATAGAAATGTTTAAAAGTATAGAAAATCTTTTCTAAACCCATATATTATATAAAGGTGATAATGTTTTGGTAGAAGACTAATGATAAGACTGAAAACGAAGCACACTTTTTTTTTTTTTATATATATACCTAATTGCCTTTCCTAACTTTGGTGAGATCGCATCAAGAGCAAACAAACAGTGGCATCACTTGCACACATCCAATCTCTAGCTTACTTGTATATTGCAGTGAAATCAGACCTTACTAACTACAGCCAAACCCCAAAGACCACTCCATAGTTTATTGTCACTGGGGATAGGGGAGAAAGAATACTTCCCATGTATTCCCTGCGTGTCGTAGAAGGCGATTAAAAGGGGCAGGAGTGGGGGGCTGGAAACCCTCCCCT
>JAUUDW010129912.1:1955-19476 GCA_032361385.1 Panulirus guttatus | reverse complement strand
AGATCCACCCCTCCTGTAGAATCACTGTACAATATCCCCTAAGACTCACGCGCTCGCGTCAGTCGTGTATTGTTGATTCATGCGTGATTTCGTGCTGTATCTCGGTTTTTACAGCACGTGTTATGAGTTCTGGATTTATGTCTTTTGCTCGTGTGAAACACGTGTTTTACGAGTCCCGTTGTTGTGAGTCTTTTTTTTGTTTGTTTGTTTGTTAGTGTGCCTTTCTAAAACTGTGAGTTTGTCTGAATCTTACTTTGTTCTGCATGTTGTGAAAGGCGTTTTTTACATATTGTCTTAAGTCACTTGTTCTTTCCCCATGTATAGGTTGTGTGATGTGACTCGTGTAGCATGAATAGAATGTTGCTATAATGAGGTGTTGCTGTGGGTCAAGTGTTGTGAATCAAACCTTGTTAGAAACTTGCCCTAAATTCATGTTGTTGTTTATTATGTTGGTGTTCTGGTATCATTGCTTCCTCCACTTTCGTACATAATGGCAGCAGTATGCTAGAGAGGAATGGGTTTTGTTTGATTCAGCTGCGCCTCAATCTCTCACAGGGGACGTAGGGCAACTACTCTGTGTTTAACGTCCTTCCATGACTTACTCTACTCCTAACCTACAGGTGATACAGACACCAACGATGCTGCTGATACGGAATGAAGGGGTGGAACAAATGGCGTGAAGGCAGTTTGGGATGAGGAAGCGAATCGTATGTCTGCGGGTCCTTTCACACAAGACAAAAGCTGTTGTAAAATACAGCTGGGAGAGGTATAGTGTCTGCTACTACCAAGTAAGAAGAAAGAATTGTCAGTTTCTGTTTCAGACATGACTCTATTGTTATGTATAGAGGAAAACATACCCAGAAGCAAATAGACAGCAACTCCATTTCTACAGCTACCATATTCATCGTAACCGGATTCAGAAGAGGAGGCTTTATTTAGTGCTGCTCCTATATTGCCCCTGAGATGTAGCAATAAATGTGTGGACATGACCAAGAACTGACGACACCTAGATTGTCAAAAGAGCGGAGCTGTAGTAATACAACTGAAGATCGTCAACTTTATGGCACCTCCTCGTGATTGCTCTTTACGACGAACCATAATACTTTCTCCATTTTGGAGGAGCACGTTTTATGGTAGAGCTGACATCGTACATTCATCTTGCAGGGACTCGATCACACTCCACTGTCGGGAAATCGTGAGGTTGGCGAAGGATGGGCGCTTCAAGAGGAACTGTGCGAGGACACTTGGCTTGCTGATTTGGATGCTGACTGGGAAGTGACTGGGAAGTCTAGTCAAGCTGGTTTCCTAACTGCAGCAGTATTGAGTAGAATGCGACAGATGAGCTATATTAAGTGAAAATGCTTCGGCCGAAGTCATGTGAAGAAGACCTGTTTGTTATTTTGGGTCTGCTGGAGTGGAACTTTTACTGGGGAGTTGAGTTAGAGGGAACCACAGTGTGACTGGGTAGTTGTATGAACTGTGACTCTCAACACAGGTTTATAGAATGGAATTATCTATGGGAAGTCATGTTAAGAGGAGCTGCTTTTGGTGATGTTGCCAAGGGAGTTGCTTGGTGCAAGATTGTTCGTGGGAGAGTCTCATGAAGTGGGATTATTACTAGAAGTGTTCATCTTATCAGTAGGGTAGTCATGAGGAAGGAAACTGTTGATAAGAAAGTTGTTGAGTGGAGTGGGATTGTTAATACAGTATTTGTAGCGAGTGGGATCGGTAATACAGGAATCATGTTGAGTGGGTTCGTTAATACAAGACTTGTGGATAGTGAGGGACGTGGTTAGTGAGGGAGGTAGGGAGTAAACGCTCATGTCAGAGGAAGTCTTGTGGCGTGGGTTGGTTCATAAAGGAGTCGTGTGTGGAGTGGGAAGGATGATAAAGAAATTGTGTAGAGTATACCTGATACCGAGGGAGACCCACGTAGTGAGGCTGTTGCCAACAAGCCTGTTATCATTTGTGTGTCACTACGAGAAAGTTTTACGCTCTCGTCCCGTCTCTTAAGCTTGCATATGTGCTGTCTTTGGTCTTATGCGTATACCCGCCCACAAACACACCCCCAGCTAAAGCCAGCTACCCATTCATCGACTGGCCCCGAAAGGAAAATGAACAGCTGGGTTGGTCATGGACTGACTACCGTGCCCAGGATTCGGATCTAGGATGGCCCCATGCGTGAATCATGGTCAGCAAGGCTAACCACAGTCACTAGTGATGGCCTGTAGAGAGTATGACTGTCAGTATGGGAGTCGCATGGAGTGTGACTATGACCAAAGGACACGTATGGAGCTGGGTGTTTGATGCAAGGGCTGTGTGGAGTGGGTGTGTCAATACGGTAAGCATCTGAAGCAGGAGTACTAACAGGAGTCTGAGACATGTGAGGCAAGTGGGACTTGCCTCTAGTAAGGTAACAAACTGTCTGGAAACATTGAGGGTTACCTTGGTAAAGTATACATAATGGGGAAGGAAAAATGATAATGTACAATGAAAGAAAAGAAAGAGTCATGTAGAATAAACATATACAATAAAAGTTGTAAAAATGGGAATACAGTTTGAAGATGTGTAATATGAAGTACATTTTTTCATCACTGTATCGTAGAAATAAAAAATTCCTGTAATGGAGAAAATCAGATTCCTATTTCCTGCCAGGATTTTCCTGACCTGTCTCACCCAGTCTCCTGACACCATCCGTTCGGGTAATCTTTACGAATCATTAATATAGTGACGCGTAATACCCAAGGAATGAATGTGTAACTAATTGAGTAACACCAAATTCGAAAGAGAATCTTCAAAACTTTCAGAGGTCAAGGGTCGTCACACGTCACACTGATCCTGACAGCAAAGTGTAACGGAACATTAAAGCCAACGATTTCCGATATATTACCGAAAACATCTCAAAAAAACTGTGAATATTTTCGTGTTGGGTCTAGTTTCCTCTTCATGTATCAGTCACGCCAGGGATATTTCTTCTTAAGAAAACTGTTTTGCATGACATTTAAAGGCCAGGACACTACTGTTATTACTCATATTTCATGAGATTTAAAGACGGTGACCAACAGAGAGATAAACACAGACGAATAAACATAAACAAAGTTATAGTTACTTGCTTACTTAATTAACTACTTATTTCCTGCCCCAGCTGTCAGTGGGAGCACAGGCCAGAAAGTGTAGCGATATATACATAACGTAGTCCTTCTCACTGCCACATGTGACCCAGGGAAAGGTGTTCACTCAGGCGTGTAAAAAACACCTGCGTTGGTCTGTTGGTTGTTTGGGCTATAGCCCCATCAACTGCCAGGGTCATTAAGACCGTCAACGCCTAGCTACATCCGCCAACCGGAAAATCTTTAACACCTTATTCAGGTGTTAAGAACAGTTCTAAGACCACGTACACTCTCACTCTATATATATATCTAAGGCCAATGGAGCCGGTTCGTAGCCTGATATTCTCTGCAGACTTTCGTATTGCCATGGGACGCCGTCATCCTCATAGTTGGTCTCTGTTACCGGCTGGTGATGGTGGTGAGGGATGTGGCATGATCCTCTGGTCTTAGCGAGATCCTCTTGTGGTGTCGCACCTGCTAGATGTGGATAGTTTATCCACGTTGGACATTTCGCTGGCAGTGTGGTATCCAGTATGGACATGATTCATATACCGCGCGGCCCCAGTGTCGTAATGGGGGCAGTTAAACCTGTCTGTTTCGCTGCTGATTTTGAATGATCTGTATTTACAACTAAGAGAGGAAAACATTTTGCGACACATGGATGTAAGAGTTGAAAATATAGTATCAGAACTAAATGTAATGAAAATAGATAAAACAGGAGGTTCAGAAAGATATTATCCGAGGACAATGAGAGATGCGAATAACTGAATAGTTAAACCCTTGACTACTCTCTTCAATAAGACATTTGCTGAGGAGAAAGTACCAGAGGAATGGAAGCTTGTTACTGAAACACCAATTTGCAAAGAAGGTAATAGATCACTTCCCGGAAAGTATCACTCAGTCAGCTTAAAGTCTGTACTTGGTAAACCTATGGAAACCATTAGTTGGGATAAGATGATATACCTTTTGGAGGACAACCACTTAATAAACGACCTTCAGCATGATTTTCGACGAAATCGCTCATGTCTGACAAATCTGCTAGATTTCTTTAACGATACAATCAATATGTATGATGAAAGTAAAGCAGTTGCAATCTACCAAGAATTTCAAAAAGAAAAATACATTTGATTAGATTCCTCATCGAAAGTTACTAACTAAAGTTAAGTCGCAAGGTATAAATGAGGTTGTACTTCGGTGGTAAGGAAATTGGTTAAGTGGCCGTAAAAGAGAGTTGTATAAATGGTTAAGCCCCAGAATGGTTAGACGTAACAAGTGGTGTACCACAAGGATTAATCTTGGGACCGTTTCTTTCTCATATATAGAGTATCAATAATACAGATAATGGTTTTCATTGTAAAGTATCGAAATTCGAAGACGATACTAAGGTAGGAAATAAGCCTACAACAGCAATCAAACGTTGCAGCTTCATATGGACATAGACAAACAGATGGACTGGGCTCGTAGATGGCAAACGAATTTTAATATCGATAAGTGCAAAGTTTTACACGTGGGTAATAAATCGGAAAAGGAAGCTAAAGTATGAATTATGCTAAACTGCGAAAAGTGAATGAGGGAAAAGACTCGGGTGTAATAATCTCTGGTAATTTAACGCCAAGTAAACAGTGCAGAGAGGCAGTTAAAAAACGAACAAAATTCTTGGATTCATAGACAGGGCCATCGAATCGAAGCGCCGAGAAATTATCCTTTCCCTTTCAAGTCGCACGTGAGACCCCATCTTAAATGTTCTGTCCAGTTTTGGTCTCCCTTCTTGAGGAGCGACATAGACGGAATCCAGAGAGTACAAAGAAGAGTTACCAAGATGATTCCCGGCCTGAGAAACAAATCCTATGACAGCTGACTAAACAACTAAAATTTATTTAGTTTAGAAAAAAAAGGTTAACAGGGAATCTGATACAGGCATTCAAACTTATCATCAAAGGTTTCGATAATCTCGATCTAACGATTTGCACTAATAGTAATGGTTACAAACTCGTGGACAGACATTTTACTCCGAATGAGGCAAAATAATTTTATTCAATAGGATTGTCAACTTTTGGAATGATTTACCTGTTAGAGTGGTTGAAAGCAGTACCAGAGATACGTTTAAGAATAGACTTGCTAAATATTTCGCTTCAAATCAACGAATGACATTATTTGCTCCTCCTTCGCTACATGATTCATTTTTTACCTTCAACATGCACGCATTTCTACTCTTACCACATAGATCTGTGATTTTCATATCTCTTCTACTATCACAAACAGCCTCGAAGGAACCCAGTGATCTGTTGCTATTTAAATTCCTTTTTAATCCTTTGTATAACACTTCCTATAGTATGGTTGAGATAGCTGGAGATGGAGAGCTGATGTGGTGTGGACAGATCAGGAGTTGGAAGAAGACGACCAAAGGATTATACAGCCAGAACTGGAGGGTACAAGGAGATGGAGAACACCGAAATACAGATGGAAGGAAGGAGCTAAAGATGACTGAGGTGATCGAGGCCTGAACATGCAGGAAGGTGCGAGGCATGCACGGTTAGAGCGATGCGGTGTACATGGGGATAACATGCTGTCAGAGGACTAAATCATGGCATATGAAGTTGTCAGGGAAAACCAGGGAAAGGTATATAGGACTTAGGTGTAAGTAGTGGTCACATTATATCATACACGACAGCTAGATCGTTAATGTGAAAAAGATGAGGCTCTTCTTCGTCTGTTGCGAACGTTACCTCACTGTGCGGGGGACGGCGATCACATATGTATGTATATATAGACTAATTTCATAATTTGGTATATATGTTGGTACGAAATATTATATTTCTACACACACACACACACACACACACACACACACATACACACAGGCCGCAGCAGGGAACAGCAAGATATATGTGCGGGTCAGCCAGAGCCCCACTTTGTTTTCATTATGGCAGCGTCGCCGTCAGGCAGATTTATTAACAGTTCCCACAGTGACCTGCAGTGTCCACCTACCCCTACTCCCTGACCCCATGTGTAAAGTCGTCCCTCTTCTCCCTGATCCCATGTATAGTGTTCACCCTCTGCTTCCTGTCCCCATGTGTAGTGTCGTGATCCTCCATTTATCTGCTAATTTACTTGCAGGTCTAGGTCGCCCTTCCCTTACGTTCCCGTCCTCGTGCATGGCATCGTCCTCCTTCCTGTGTTTCCCTTCTTCCTGCAAGGTATCGCTTCTCTCTGGTCCCACCTTCATGATCTGTGTTGTCTGTCTTCCTCTTCATGGACAGGGTCGTATATCGCTCTCTGGGTTCTCTTCGCCAGCAGTATCGTCCTCCTCCCTCTGGGTCTTTCTTGCTATGTGTAGAGCCGTTCCCTTCCCTGTGCAAACTTTCCCATCTGGCTCTAAACATTCCTCACCTTGTGCTGAGTCGTCTCTGCCACAGTTTCCCCCTCATCCTGTATAATACTCTCCTTTTCTCTCTTTGTCCCTTTTTACCTGTGAATCGTTGTCCATTTGTCTTTGTGTCCCTTTCTACCCGTGTATCTCTGTCTTTCTGTCTCTTTCCCTCTCAGCCTACCTGAGTGCAGTCGTTCTGCCTCTGCATCGTCGTCAGTGTGTGCACAGTTGTCGTCCAGACTTAACGTCTTGTACATAGTTGGTGGTATCCATTTCCTCATTTCCTTTGTAAAGTACAGCAGAGTTGACCTCATGTCTTTGCGGCCTAGTTCGCTTTGTGAAGAATCTTTCATCCTCTTTTGTTCCTGTAAACTTGTGCAGAGTTTCTTTCTCCCACTGCATTACCGTTGGTATATGTAAAGTCCTCTCCCTTCTCTCTGTCTCCCTATTACTGCGTGATTACTCGTCTTCCTCCGTATTCCTCCTTGCTGTCGTGTGTAGTGCAATGTCACATTTGGCCTCAGCCTGTGAACTGTCTTCATCCGTGTCTCCATCATCGTGTGTAGAGTCGTCCCTCAACGTTCCTCTCAGCCTGTTGGAAGACCTCCTCTACCGATCATCACATATTGTGTGGAGTTTCTCCTCAGCGTCTGCCCCACTATGTACAAGATCTTCATTCAGTGTTACATTGATTCTGTGGAGAATCCTCCCTCAATTTCCTTTATGTATATGTAAGGTCCTCTTTGGACGGCCACAAGTCCTTATGATGAGTAGTTCCCAGCATTCTCTCTCCGGAATGATGAGTTATCTGAAGGTGGTAAAGCCGTTGTAAGGTCCACTGAGGGTCCCTGATCAGCCAGGGTCTCAGTTTACCTAACAATTTGCTGCAATTCAGTGTATAAGTAGCCAAGTGTGATTCCTGTGCCACAGTGGATGCTGGAGTGTGTCGAGTTGATTGCCTTGACTAGAGAACCACAGGGTAATTTGCTTCTGCTGAGAAATAATGGAAAATTATTTAATGCCTTTAAGCAAGAAAACAACAGACATAATCGATAAAAGATACATCATATTGTACCTGTCAAATACACAGTTTTATGTTCACTTCCGAACTTAATTTTCAGAGAGAAAAATAGAATCATATATATGACACGGTAAAAGGCCACATAGTCAACTAATTACTGCTTTATGTCACATCACATCATCTTTAAATACAAGAAAGGTTTCTCATACATTATCATAATTCGCAACTGATATAGAAATTTATGCACTTCCGAACTGCAAGTGCCATCTAAATTGTTTTACATCTTCCAATATATCTCAGTGATTGTAGTTCACATATTGGTATGGGTCACAGATATATTTTACTTTTAATTCTCCATGGAAAATATTCCTGTAAGAAGATAGATATGACGCTGTTAAATAACTTTCAGTTTTACCATCCAACCGATCTACTGATAACGTGCTCTTATATTGGTATTGAAATTTAGAATGATTCATCAAAGAACGATAACTTTTGTAAAATGTTCCGTAAAGTTTTTAGTATTATCATCCATTAGATATCTTTACCGATAGCTTCTAATGTCAATTCTAATTTCAAAACTGGTGAATGAATCTTTGATGACTTTTGTAAAATGTTTAGGAAAATCTATAGCCAATCTAACAGCTTCTACAATGCATTCTGGGTTTCCCCTCTACTAGAGTGTCCAGCATCATCACTACCAGCTGGTAACTCCCAGCTGAGGCTTGAGTGCTGAGGAGTCAGGGAGTATTGTTAGTGTGTGGAGGAGGAGGAGGAGGAGGCAGCTACCCGGCCATTTCCTCCTCTCGGTGCAGGATGCAGGTGAGACACGGACAGTTTTAGTGTCAATACTTTAACCCGGCGACACAGGCTCGGCCAAGCCCTACCTGCAGCCTGGCCCTAAGCCGTGGTGGCTCGGGCGGCAGCGGTGCTGGGATTCCAACCCTGGAGTTGCGACACCAAGCGAGGTCACCGAGCATTATTCTTGGGGTCGTGACGTCACCGGAGCTTCTCCACGGCTGTCAAAACACATTTGTTCCAATACCGGAAGGAGCAGCTCCCCCGCGTACGTGTGTATTTTGAAAGTGGTTTCAAGCCTGAGTTGCTTTCCTCCGTTACCATAGTTGTCTGGCCTGAAGGAGCTGTTTAATTCTTGGATGCAGCCGCACTAACATTAGAACCCACACGAAGCGTCAGTGTCGCTGACCATGATTCACGTACGGGCCCACTCAGGCTCGAGTCCTGAGCGCGGCAAAGTCGCCCTGTGGCCAGCCCAGGTGTTCATCCTCCCCTCGGGGCTGTTCGATGAGGGATACTTGGCTTAGGCCTCTGGCAGTTGCTTTTACGTGCGTTCGGGGGAGACGTTCTTAGGCAAAAATACTTAGAGTCTGATTAGCTAAAAGACACACGAATCTCGTTTCCTAAAAGAATTTAAGGAAACTTGTTATCTATCAACAGTATATCTTAAGGAGGACACAATTACTTTACAGATTACACATCATTCCCATGAAACGTTCAGGACAGTTTCACTAAACAATATCTGCACAACATTATATCAAGTTCAGCAGTAATTATTCCCGCATCAAATCAAACAGGGTTTGTAAAGCTATGAAAGCTCTGATTATAAATCAACGGCACAAACAAGCTGTTAACGGAAGTTAAAAGGAACGTAACATAATATTATGGTTTGGTAGATTTCCTGGAGGGAAGTATTTATGCATGTCAAGTACAATGTGGATCTTGTAAACTCTGGGTCTCAAAATCATATCTCAGACTAAAGATCAAAAAGGCTTTGTTAGTACGAAGCATGTAATTACAGGGCCTTTTCCTTCTGGGAGATTCCGATGTTACAGCTTGGTAGCATAACATACTCAATAGCCTCATGAAGTACAATTACTGTGCCATCTACCAAGTGATTTTGAACCTACAGAGAAGGGGTAAGCACGAGGCAGACATTATCTTAAGTCTTTTCTCACAGTTGTTAGAAATGAAATTTAACTAATGATATGCCAGAATAGCTCTATTCCACTTTATCATATAGAGATAACTTACTGAATTTCAGAATTTTGATAACTAACTGGCTAATAAAATCTTAAAAAAAATGTATGATCAGTCGACTTCAAATGAATTTAGAATTTTATGAACTTAAATTAAACCTGTTTTTGGAACCAGACGAGGCAAATGCTAAGACCTCCGGAGTCTTTACATGTGAAATGCAAATATTTCTCTCGACGACACAACACCACACACAGGACTGGCTTATGAAGACCAAGAAAGCGGATCCCCCGTACTCAGCACTTGTAAGCTGATGCATTAATGGACTCAGGTTGAATCAAGTGTAGAAATGAACCTGCACCAAATTATGGGGCTGCCACAGAGAATGGTCACAAGCCTCCTCACCGGCTTTAAAGAATCTAAATCTTTTCTGTAACTGAGGCAACAGGTCGGACACACTAGTCTCGTCTGTCTGACAATGTAGTGAAAATGATAAAGCTTCCTTTAGCACACATCACGTGCAGGTCTCTCATTGGCTTTGCTTAGTCAAAAAGGTTTGTTTTTGTCCTCTACTTAGGGAAGCGCATTAAGCGTTAAGCAAGTTTTTCTTGCAAACATTAATGTATTACGTCCTCCTCCTCGTTGCCAATGTATGAAAAATTAGATGCAGGACATTAGTTTATGAGATAATTTGTTCAGGAAGGTGAAGTTCGAGTGCACCACAATGGCTGGGAATCCCAGTTATTCTTTATAGATATTAGTCTCACGAAACTGAAAGTAATATCATTATGAATTCACTGTAAACATTTAACACATAATTACCTGCATGAAAAGTTGAATTTGTTTTGATGGATTTACTTCACATTTGGTGGATATTCTCTGCTTCTGCTACCACGACTGTTGCCACCACTACCACTGCTACAACTACTACTGCTACTATTACTACTACTGCTGCTGCTGTTATTACTATCACTGTTATTACTACTACTACTGCTACAAAAACAATAACAACAACAATACTACTATTAGTACTACTCCTACTACTACTACTACTACTACTATTGCTACTACTCCTAGTACTACAGCTGCTACTAGTAATACTCAAAGTATCATTATTAGTACTACTACAGCTACCGCTACTTCTAATACTGTTGCTGCTACCACTGTTACAGCTGCTACTACTACTACAACTACTACTAAGTACATCTTATTTCACTGTCTACATCTTTGATGCAAGTGACCAACCTTCTAACATTCCAAGTATGATGAGTAACCATCTACAGATATCGTTAACCTATTGTGATGGTAACCCTACGTTCTGGGTCTTCACACTGTGCTGGGCCTTCCCACTCTGCTGGGTCTTAGTACTATCATGCTATTCTGGTCTTATTACACCTGGTGTATTTCAGGTTCCTTGAGGCAGGTCTTTAGTAACAGGATTATTCAGCCTGGTATAATCTCTGCTCTGCCCAAGGCGAACAGGAAGCACACATCCTCTGTGTAGTTCATTAGGAAGTTTGTCTGTTTGCCTGGAATGGGGAACGAGCGCTTATTACAAATTATTCTACCAGTCATGTATCACATAATGCTATGTGAAAATCGCCCTTAGATCATGCTGGAGTAGGATAGCGATATACTATGTTTCATTATCGGACACTCCATATAATCAGTGTTATGATGATATTGTAAAAACTGCAATGCTTTAGTCTCTCTGGTCCTTAAAGAGCTAGTCTTTCAGCACAACACTACATAACGTGATAGGATTAAAAACGACTGAATGTCTACAATGGAAACAGGGATGTGAATAATATTATTACGCCATTTAAAAAACGTCGCCGTGAATGTTTATCCAGCATTTTTCATGAAGTGAAAGCGACCTGAACTTGCCTTGTGTCGAGCTGCAAGTGGCGTGACAAAAGTGTTTTTCAGTAATGTCTCTCCAAGGAGGGATTGTGGTCAAGTTAAAGTGGTGGTGTCGCTCCAGCCAGCCGGTGAACAGTGCCGCAGAGGCCCCTCCTCACCTGAACTAAGATAAACACATACAAATGGCACCTCAACACTTTCAACATTACCATAATGTTACCACCAGCGGTTCCCTTTACAGAGAGCTAACTTCTCCGAAGATGAATATCTACATTTTGAAATTTATAGTCGTCCATTTGCTTCCTTGTGACCTCCCACATGTATAGTCTTGCCTGAGTGGCACCTTTGTAGACGACCGTGAATGACACTGACCAGTGTGTAATCATACATTATGTCACTCCCTTTAATGATATTCCATACTTACCATGCGAGGGAATCATCCATACTGACGGCTGATGAAGGCTGATTTACTCTGGTGATTGAGAATGAGCAGGTACTTCATTACCTGGACGACCAGAGGTGGATGTGTGAGGCAGACAGAGCGAGGGAGACAAGCAACGCCATGCCAACCGACCATCCCGAGCAATCCTGGCCATCCCAACTTATCCCACTTACCCTCGGCCCTGACAGTAACCCTTGAAGGACAATCTGGTTATCCTCCAGACCGGTCGGCCGACGAGTTCTGGGGAGCAGCCTCGACTGGGAGGTGTGGTGCTCGCCAGGTGCTCTAGACGATCACTCTGCTTCCTCAGCAAGATCTGGCCATCTGGAAGATCAGTCATGGAGGAACTGAACGAATACAGCACTTCTGTACGAGATGATTTGGAACTGATATTATATCAGCGTTCAGCTGCACTGTGGATGTGCCAAGTTATATGTAGAATATTCTTTTTGTGTGAGTATGCGTGTTTGTGTATTTGCAATAAGTCATGAGAAAAAGGAAAATCAGTTTCTCTTGATCGTATTTCGTCTAACTAGTCTGCTTACTTGGGGGAAACAGAATCATAATTTTATCCAAAGTCTTACTGTCACACTATACCTTATGTCCTAATGTGTGGCAGACCATCGGTGACACCATGACAGAGGCAACTGTCGCATCAAAACAGACAATGTAAACCGTCTGTCTTAATTCTTAGGCTGTTTGTGTATGAAAATATATATTATGCTCTTACACTCTATGGAATACCTAATCAGACTCTACTTCTACTTTCCTGTACACAAAAAGACGCTGATTACAGACAAGGGTAGGATGTGGGAGTCGAGAAAACTTGAAGGAAACAAAGTGTTCCACAGTCCAACTGTGGTAAGGAAAAGAATAAAGATTATCTCTATTGTCACCTGTTTCTGTATCGTGTTGTATACCTGGTTGGAGTATAGTGGGTACCCAGAGAGCCAACAGCGCCGGCAGTTACCAACCCCTGTCGGAACTTCCCTGACCTACCGTCCAGACCCACCTGTGTTAGACGCCACCGCTCTTACCAGAGATAAATTTCAATCGTCATTAATGATACTAACACTTTTATAGATGTTATGAATGAAACTAGCAAAATGAAGAAGTTCATATTGCATGTGTGTTTATACGTTATCTAGACGTGACGTTGGGTGATTTGATAACATAACTCACGAGGTCCACAATCCTGCATCTCCAGTGCCGGATACAGTGGTACAGTCAGACAGGAATAACTGAGTGGTTACAGTCTGGTTTCTTCTTACAGCCAATACTAATGTACTGTAACACAACGACTTTTATCCTCTACCATATTCATTACATGTAAAAAGTCTCTTGTTGGTGTAACCATGTATCACTGAGATAGTTTTATTGGTTGCCCAAAATTAGAGTGAGTGATTGTTCATTAACACCAGAGGATCTCGTGGCCTTCTGGAAAGGTGCGGTATGGATAAAGAGAAAACACTCATTAGAATGAGTAAATTGTACTTTCCATAACCCATTACCTGGTACCTGTGTAACCAGGTAAACGCCATATCGTTCCTGGTAACATTTTCAACCTAATCAAATACATTTAATTCCCTATTTACCTTTGCTTCTCCCCTCACTCCTGCACTCACTAATGAGGTGAAAAACACCGTCAAGCGAACCCTGGTGGAGGTTCAGACGCAAAACGACAACTGTCATGAGGCAAAATTTGCCTTGAGAGTGACGACATTGTGACATTTGGCCTCCTCAAGAAGGCACGGTTCACGGGATTAACGAATATAGACTGGAATCAACAGCGGTGCTCTCTCGTGGCAGAAGTTATACGCTCATATATGGTATATCTCTCTACAGACGTGTCATGATAGACGCTCTACTCGGTGTGTCTATCCACAGACATACCAAGATATACTCACTTTACTCCTAACTTACTGATCGCACGAGTTTTGACCCTGATATAACACCATCCATGTCTGAGCTTTGTTGATCACAGACAGACAGCCAGACGGGGCCTGGTAAGTACCAGGTAAACAAAGGAGGGGAACGATAATAGGCACTTATAAAAGTCGCCAACAACTCATTCTGACAACGGATTAGCATCGTTTTCTGAAGTTGTTGTAACGTGTGAGTCTTGAAACTGGCGCTGGGTCTCGTTAGGAAGGTAACATGTTTCTTCCTAACATCAACTGTACAATCTAAGTGGAAGGGAGTGAAATGGATGGGCGGAGAAATGGGAGTAGTTGAATGAATTGGCTTAGAAGGAGTGATAGAGAGAGATAGAGAGAGAGAGAGAGAGAGAGAGAGAGAGAGAGAGAGAGAGAGAGAGAGAGAGAGTGACTGACTGTTGTGAAACCGGACTTTCATGTTCTTCAAATTCATTTGCCTTGGCGTTCAGAAAACATCAAACCATTTAGGACATACGTATATCTCTACGTCATTATCACGTTAGTCTTGCAGATCAGAGAATATAATCTGAAATCAATTGCTTTTTATGTCTTTATTGTTTAGCTGACACACAGATTAAACTGTCATTGTCAGTCTTCCTGATATACATTTTTTCCTCTCAAATATAAACACCTTAAAGAATCAATGGCTCTCTCTCGGTAACAAGTTAGGAAGCCAAAAGATTCGTTTCAATTTCTTCTTTTTTTCTCGTATAGCTTTTGTTGGTGGGAGACCTTCAGGCTCGGATGGTCTGCTCGGATGGTCTGCTGGGTCAGAGGGGAGAGAACCACACGTCTGACCACACTGGAATGGCCCCCACATCTTGAACAGTCTCTAATATCAAACCATTTCTTAAACTTCTTTATTCTGTTCGCTGTTTTTATTTTCAGTCAGTTTACTACATCCCTCCAATGATCTTATGCTATAAAACTACTTCTTTACTTTTTATAAGCAACTTTCTTCAATGTCATGTTATGTTCTGTGATTGTTCTTTTCCTACGTCTTTTTGAAGAACTGTTCACTGCCAGCGTTATCAGTCTGGTTTAAGAATTTAAAGGTTGAGATCAGGTCACCCCTTACTCCTCTCTCTTCCATAGTGGGCGAATTTAGGGCCTCTGGTCTCTCCCTACAAGTCAGCTCTCTTGATTCTGGTACCATTAGTGTTGCTCTCCTCTAGGTCTTCTTTATGAGCTCTCTGTGCTTCTTTCTGTGTGTGTGTGTGTGTGTAATAACAAAGGAAATCAATTTAGTAAGAGGAAAATATGAACACAAACTGAAATTACCTTCCACGTCGTTGATGTATAAACTACCTCAGGGAAGACGGTACTCACAGCAATATCTCACTGCTAATCTCTGCTGCTGAATAGAAGTCATGGCACCCTGACAGCCTGGGAGACCCTGATAAGTCGCCTTTATCATGACCTGCCATGTGACAGCTTTCCTCTGCGTAAATAAGTTGGGAAAGTTGAGGGATTATGTTGTAAAGGATCACTTCCAGCGGCCCGTCCCACTCAGCCTCTCCAATATTCATGCGAAATATTGAAAGTAAAACTTGATGAAATTTTGAAATATTTATCCCTAGACGGCGACGAATGTCATAGATTAAGGTTCTCTCTCTCTCTCTCTCTCTCTCTCTCTCTCTCTCTCTCTCTCTCTCGCGCTCTCTCTCTCTCTCTCTCTCATGTATGTATCTGTATGCTTTTTTCAGGTAGTTCCATAGAAAGGAAAATAGTCTGCCACACAGGCAAATAGACTAAATGATAATTTGTAAAATGAGATTTTCTGTCCTGCATGAGTCATTTGTCTTTTGTCATGGATCTCTGTACACCGCGAATACCTGGAGCCACAGCCCTGTAGTGTATGGAACGAGGAAGACAGTGGTCGCACCTGAACCACAGTCCTGTGATTTAAGGAACCAGAAAGACAGTGGCAGTACCTGAAACCACACTCCGTAGTGCTAGGAGCCAGGGAGACAGTGGTGTTAGCCAGAACCGGAGTCCTGTAGTGTCTGGAACCAGGGAGACTGTGGGAATAACCAATGCTTCCCCAATGTAACCAAAAAGAACTGTGTTCCTTGGACGATCTTGATGGAAGTGCCTGAATGGTTTCTCTCCTGTAGCAGACACCTTCCAGCATGTCATAAGGATTATCATTTATCTGAATCAAGGAGCTTCGTCACATAATCATTGTATGGTCGTTGACAATTCAAAAGCGAGGCATTATTGGTATCTATTTCTCTCCCTACACTTCGAAATCTTGGAACTATCTACCTGATATTTAAGAAGTTGCCAATTTTAAAAGACAGGTTTCCACTTTCTCCATAGTTCTATATTTCTTTATTCTGTCTCTTATGTTTCCTTCTAACTAACCCTCTTTGTATTTTAATTTATTCCCAGCCACGTTCCTAAGTAGGGTCTCTAGAATTATAAACACTTAGATGTACAACAATATCACGAAACAAAGTGAAAAAATTGCATAGCATTCTTGATATCAGGTATCAGTAAACACACTGATATATTAAGAAAGTTATGCATTATCTTTTTTTCACAGTTTCTGTGTCAGCTCTGAGAAGCTAAAAGATAATGTGTGTTTCATAAAACTAAGGTACGGACAGAAGTCCACAATGTGGATGGGAATAAAGTGAAATATAAAGAGGTGTAATGAGAGGGAGACATAAGAGAAATAATGCAGAAATAAAGAATTGTGGAGTGAGTGGAAAACTTGGCCTTTAGAAACAGCCAGGTTATAGTTACAGTTTTCTGTCTGTCTGTATGAAATATGTGCTTGTTTGTATGAATGTGCGCCCGTTGGGCGTAGAATATCCTAGATTACCAAAGCGTACGTATTAACTTGAATATTCAATACTTTTCATACACTAACTTTGATAATAAAGACAGTAACGCATACAATTCTACAACACCGTACTAAAGATTTCACAGACTCGTTCATAATAGCACAAGTATTAGATTTTATTTCTCAAAAGTTTCATCATTATTCTCATTTTCTTAACAACAGTAACTGTGATACAGCATAGAGTCTCATAAATTAACATAATCAACCCAATTGCCATGATGATTAGCATGAAACTTTAGCACAGAATTGCTCCTTAGAGTCTTTTTGCTTCCATGAATAAACATTAATGAATATTGTTCCATTACATCATAATGAAACTGACCTCATCATCACCAGTCATTACCGTTCGCTCTAGCAGTGGGGTCGTTTGTCATTCATATTATTAACTGTAATAATTCCGTATTGTCATCCATTTCATCTTGACACTTTATCTTCCCTTTCGGTTCAGTAACAGGAAGATGAAAGATACGTCACTCTGAGCACTGTCAACTTTATAACGAGGAGGGGAATGAATTGCAGGTTACCCCTCAAGCCATTTTCTGCCACTTTTCTCTCATTTTTGGCTTTTCTTTCCTGTTGTTTTTGATTTTGTTTTGATTTGATAGTAAACGTAAACATCGCGACAGAATATCTCACTGGGATAGTAAAGGCTGCAGCAATAATTAGAGTCCATTACTTCATGAAATGATTCTACACATACTTCAGAAGCATTTAATACGGGTTCAGAACACTGTTGCCAAAAATTCTTTCTTGTTTTTTCATTATTTATTCAAAGCGTTTAAAAATGCTGCAGCTACTTGATTATAAGGAAACATTATACAGGCTAACATCCGGTTAACATGGATCGTGAATCTATGAGCTAACAAGTTTAAATGTTGTACATTCATTATAAGGTAAGTTATGGCAAGTTATCATCATTCTCGATGATAACTTGC
>JAUUDW010129801.1:3947-15256 GCA_032361385.1 Panulirus guttatus | reverse complement strand
TTCCTTACCCCAGGACTCTCTTCTATCCTTATGAAGCTCCTGCAGAACTCAGGAAGCTGGCCAACTCCCCAGGTCACATCGTGTTGTAATGTGAATGTATCAAGTATGTGCAGAAAGTGTGGGCAATTTAGTAGCAAGCGCTCGGTGTCTGCTTTATAGTAGTAGTTGCATCGCGGGCATGAAGGGTCTTGGGATATGTTGAAGCGGTGTCTGTAGTGTTATAGTGATGGGTGATGTCCAGAGCGTAAGTAGGAGAGTGTGACCCGTGTTTGTCTTGGGAGTGTGGTCTCTGACGAGTGTATGTCTGGTGGGGTTGGAGTTTAAGACTGAGTTGGGAGGGTTGGCTGCTCAGTTCTTGTCGGGTTGCTTCAGTGTGTATGTGTTTTATCAGTTTTGTATTTGTTGATGGTGTGGGGAATTTGAAGGTAGAGGTACTGAAGCGTGAGGCAGGGGTTAGTTTTGAATTTCTACTTGGGGTTGATGGTTAGTTACAGAGTGGTTTGGGTGGGAGGGGTCTAGTGCTTTTGCATAGAATTGAGTGCCACGTATGTTGAGATGCGATTGTATTGTGAGGATCTTTGTTTCATTCTGTAGGTGTTAAGTGGTTGTGGTTGCTAGGCAGCCAGTGCACTATATTATGTGGCTTACAGCATTGTTATATTTCATATTTGAGAGGACAGAAGACTGGGCGGGTGTTACTTAGTTTAAAGTGGAACAAATATGTTGTTTGTGTAGGATGTTCAAGGATTCTTTTTCTTGTTCTAATCTGGCACCAGTCAGTATTCTGAGGGCATTTAGTTTGTGAATGTGTGAGTGGCTTTTATATTATTGGTGTGGGGAGTGAATGTTTTGTCATATGTGATACCTAGAATGGTTGTTTTTTGTTCATTCAAGGTGGGTGGAGCATGTGAGCTGGATTCATGTCTGTATGGGGTTAGAATTGATTGTAGACTTATATGGAGATGCAGGTATTCTGTTGTGGGGGAGCCAATGTTCCAGTTGCATAATGTAGTGGTGCATTTTCCTTTTGCCGTCAGGGTTTTGCAACGTGATTGTAAGGTTGTATGCATATAAAAGGACCTTCATGTTGTGGTTTGCTAGAGATAATGGGAGATCGTAAAGGAACAAATTGAAGTGGGTTGGCAAAGAAAGCGCTCCATTGTAGAGTTTTAGTGTTTTGGAGTTGAAACCATTGTAAGTGACTGCCATGGAAACATGGTATGAAAGGGGCCAACCACTTTTTGTCTATTGTTGGGGAAGGTGGGGTCATATCTTTTGTGTGAAGATGTCATGGGACAGTGTCAGATGCTTTGCTGATGTCATTTGCCACTAATGTTGTGAGGAATGGAGGCTGTAGTTGGTTGAAGCCATCTAGTATATATTTTGTGAGGTCGTTGGATAGTGTTGTGGTGGATTGTTTGGTTTCTGAAACCATGCTGTGTGGGATTAGTGAGATGCTTTGTTTGATTCTTTCTGGTGTGGATCAGTTTTTGACAGTTTAGATATTGAGCGTTGAGGTGATATAGGGCAGTGAGAGGAGAGAAACTTCTGTGGTTTAGAGGGTTTAAACAGTGGTATTATGTTGGCAAGTTTCTTGATGGTAGGGATATTTTTTGTTTAACCAGGAGTGTTTGAAGATATATGTAAGTGCTTGGATTGCAAATGGGTCTTAGTGTTTTAAGTGAAAGCTTAACATTTATTGTCAGGACTGGTAGTAAGAGAGGTCTTTAAGGTTTTAATTAGATTGCTTGTATCTGTGGGAGTGAAGGGTATGTTGGCAGTTGCTTCTGGATGGATTTTTTTTTGGAGATTTTTCTTGATTTTCCTGTATAGGTATGAGGTTGTTTTGTGGTTGATTTCTTAGTAGTCATTAGTATGTTTGTGTGTTCTTTGGAGAAGGGAGTTCAGTGGATTAGGTCAGGATTGTTTCATGAATGGGGGCTGGATTTGGCCTTTTTAATATCCAGGCATTTAACAGATGTCTTCAACTACCCCTGACTACACAAAAAACTCCCTATTAAATAGAAACTTGTCAACATTTTACCCATCTTAGCACCACCCCACACCACAACTTTCCCTTCTCATACCATCCTGTATCACTTCCATCCTCATTATCCATACTCTGTGAAAAACTGATCCACAACAGAATTAGATAATGTATCCCAATCTCAAACTGTCAAACATGGCTGCAGACTCAACCACTTCATCACCATAATACACACTGACCTCACACAGCATATCCAGAATGGCTCCATATCAACCATAGCACTTTCCCACACAGTACTAGAGGCAATGGACATGAACAAAGAACTCAGTGCTGTTCACCAATACATCCTCACACGGAAGATACTTGACACCACCCTCCAGAACAATGAGAAAAAGTAGGCTGCCAATTTTATAGTCAGTAACCATGGCAGAATCACTTTCAGTGACTACCCCAAAAACACTTAAACTCTACAACGGAGTTCCCAAAGAAGCAATTTTTTCAATGTCATTCTTCAGTCGTGTTCTGCACAGCCTGCCATTATTTTTCACAAACTGCAACGAAGGTCCATTCATATGCAGACATCCTCACTGTCACAAGACCGTGACACCACTTTAGCAATAACAGACTTGCAACACTACATTACAGAACTGGAATAATAGCTCACTCTGAACAGACTGTCTGCATCTCTGCTGAAGTTTTCAGTCACTCATTTAATCCCAGCCTCATGAATCAAGCTCACATTCTCCAGTCACTTTGAATGGACAGTCACTCCCATTGAACAAAACACCTTTAAGCACAAGACACACATGATATTTCTATTCAGTTGCATTGTTTTCTCACTATACTGTATTCCACTAAACAATACCATGGATACCCAAAATCTTATGGTGCTGTTAGTAAAACAGAAAATATTATTTTAACTCCTCCAGATGGATAATTACACAAGCTGGGCAACTCCTTTAGTGTAAATTTACTCACTGAATTTTGTGCAGTAGCAGCTCAGGCTTTACAGTCACAGTTTTTAGTTTGTTTTGGTGAAACGCCTACAGAATTTCTACACATTACGGGGAGTAGGTAGTTGACGAAATATTCTTCTGAAGTTATTTTTACATTGTCAGTGTCACATGAACATTTGGCATAAGGAGTGTTCATTGGATATGAAAAGTTAGGGTTAGAGAAAGGCAAGGTAAGAAGAAGAGTTTGTATGTGAGAATTGTCTATCTATCTATATTTCTGATACTTGTTTCAATTGGGACTCCCTCAGAAGGGTGGCCATGGTAACATGGTCTCCATAACTAATGAACTCCAGTGCCTCCTCTTAGCCTTTAGTGCCTCACCCTTAACAGGCCACTGGCAGAGGACAAGTCTAGCACAGTGTTTGCAGAGGCTCCTATTTAATGTTCCTAATGACCACTTCTATCTAATGCTTCTGCCTAATAATCATGCCTAAATGTTCCTACCTACTGCTTCTGTCTTTTGCTCCTACCATTTTGCTAAAAGGCAAAGACTTACCAAACATATTTTTTGTCAGTGGTATATTGCTACAGTTAATGCATATGTAGATTCTGAGAGGAGTGGTAAAGATTTGGTATTAGAGGGTGTGCACAGCTGTCTTATGGCATGTATTTAGATACTACATGGCATTTTGTGGAAGGAATCAGGCCAGGATTACTTGCTACAGAGGATAACAATAATTCTATGTAATTTGTGCCAGAATCATGATACTGTATATTAATTCCCTGTGTAAGTATTGCAGTTAAAAGGAAATGTTTGGTAGCGGTGATGGGTGGCTTGTCATGTGCCCTGCAGCTAGTCATGTGTTATGAAAAGAACGCTTCACTTAAAGTTACCCTTTCCAGGAATGCAACCCTGACTAAATAAGGGTATGCTGAAAATGGACTGAATATGTGGAGAGGATGATTTAACAGGTTATACTTGTCAGAAGTCAATGGAACAAGGGAAAGTGGGAAACATGGAGGAGGTTGAAGGAACAAGTGAAAGATCCCTTGAGATATTGGGGCCTGAACACACAGTGGGATGCAAGGCATGCATAGGATAAAGTGAATTGTTGCAGTGAGGTTTACAGGGTGTGATGTGCTGTCAGTTGGTTTAACTAAGGTGTATGAAGTGGTCAGGAGAAACCATGGAAAGGTCTGCAGGGTTTAGTTGTGGATAGGGGGCCTTGGTTTCATTGCATCATACATAAAAGAAAGATGTGGATGAATTAAGCTATTCTTTTTTTGTTCCTAACATTTCCTCTCTAGCATAGGAAACAGCAAACAAATATGAAAAGAAGAATGATTACTTTATAAATTGTAATGTTAGACATGTTTCATAAACATTTTGTAAAATTGAAGAGCGTAAGGTTCGAATGGAAACCTAAGTGAGGACTTAAGGGATTAAGCAAGTACGCTCAAAACTGTGGTTTACAATACCATGGTAAGCAAGGGACAACTGTAGATAACTGGAATGACCGAAAAAGTGTTCAGGTTTTCTAATAAATTTCTGGATTTTTGGTAATAGATTTTAATGAAAAATAACCAGTTTTTTGGTGAATCTGGTTTCCTGGGTTCCAGTGATTTGAGAGAAAACCTGTATCTTCAGCTGACCATTATCAAAATAAAAGTCTTTGTTCATAGTAGCATTTCCCCATCCAAGAAGCACAACCAGCAACTGACATTTATACATTTTCACTGTGGCCTTCCTCACATGAAGTTGCTTCTTACATTTGAAATGTGCACCCAAAGTTGATTTATGAAGTGAAGCCTGTGTCTCTTCTAAAAATATAACGTAATGCTGTGGACATCAAGGAAAATACTTATAAATACTAGTTGGTATTCAGAGATCTTTTGAAGTGTGTGAAACAAATGGGTAAAGAAAAAAGGAAAAGAAGGGAAACAGAAGTAAGAATAGACGGAGTGACACTGTGAATATATAGGCCTTTTGGTTAAAATGGAAGCTGGATCAACCAAATATGCTAGTAAAATGATGGGAATGATGAAAAGTACTCAGTAATTATTGATAATGTTATGAAATTCAAATGAAGATCATGAATGAAACTGTATGAGTCATGTGACACTGCAAATAAACTTCACTTGTTGGGAATAGATCAGATAGATGCTTAATAACAGGAAGAGAATGGTAAGAACAAGTTCAATTTCTGTTAATAAGAAATAGAGAGTATGAACAATGAACACAGAAAAATTAGATAAAAGAAAGTTTTTTATTAGATGAAAATAGACTGAGCAAGTATTGCCTAATAACACAGGCTGTAGGCTTAGTGCCATGATCAGTGACCTTCCATGACAACCTCTCCCTAACATTGCCAGTATATGTTGAAGAGTACTGATTAGTTAGTGGTTTCAAGAACTTTAACATTTTTACAAAAAGTGTCAGTCATTGATATGAAGATAGTCTTAGTTTTGTAAAGTAATAACTAGTGAAATATACTCATAATAAATTGTGTAATGTATTGTTTGATGAATGTGCTACAAGTCGGAAGAAAAGTTTTGTTATTATTAGTATGATTAGAATTTTGGAAGTGTGTGTGTGTGAAGGGAGGAAGTTAAGAGTAAATGTGATAAAAGTGAGGTTATGTAGATAATTATTAATTAGGTAACAACCCAGTTTGTGTGTATTTGTGTGTGTGTGTATGTATGGGTATATGCATATATGTATATACATGTGTATGTGAGTGGTTGGGTCTTCCAATGTCTGTTTTTTGGTGGTACCTCGTTAATGTGGGAAACGACAATCAAGTATAATGATGATGATGATAATATATATGTTACACATGACAGCTAGAGAATGGATGTGAGTGAATGCGGGCCTTTCTTCATCAGTTCCAAGTGCTGCCTCACTGATGGGTGTATATCTAGTGTGATGGGAGTTTGACTGATTTGAGAGGTCATATGTTTGGTGCTTGTTGTGTTATTTCACTGAGTGTGTTTTGTCACCCATATATTTGTTTGGGGATGGGGGGTTATCGGTGATTAGAGGTTACTGAAGTGTTAGGCAGAGGTAAGCTTTTTATTTCTGTTTGGAGTTAATGCTTAGTAATACAGTTTGCACTATAAAGTAAGGCACAAGAGGGCTGTCAACTTGACTTTTTATGGAAATCATTTCATGTCTTTTATAGAGACCATGGCAAATGTAATATTTTAAGTTGTTCATTGATACCACCAATCATACACTTTGGCAATGATGTGATAATGCATCATAAACAATTTAACATCATTTTATGTCTAGCAGCTGTGAGGTTCATGTCTTTTGTTTGTCTTTGTGTATTGGAGTATTTTTTCCCGGTATTTATTTGCAGTTGCATGTCTCTTGTGCCATACTGTTCTGCCTGGGAGATTTACAATGAAGAAGGACATTACAGCGGTGATATCTTTATACAAACTGGAGCATAATTTGAAATATGTCACAGAGCAAACAGATCTCTACCTGCGAAATGCCCAAAGGTTGGTGAAGCGGTTTAAGGAATTTGGGGAGTCCATTTTACCAGCTCCTCTTCCCAAGCTTGGAAGGCATAGAGTAACATCTCCTTGGACCCATAAGTGATTAGGAAAAGTTAAGGCATGCCCAATCTTGACAGCATTTGAAATCAGGCAGAGGAACCCTAATGGTCAAACATGTCTTGGTTAGGAGCATTCAGAAGATACTTCAAAATGAGTTGCTATTTCATAGTGTTCATGTCCAGCATAAACCTCTACTGACTGTCACCCAGAGGGTTAAATGAGTGAAATTTTGCAAGAAATATAGTGTTTAGGACCAGAGAACATGGAAAACTGTATTGTGGAGTGTTGAGGCAACATCTGCTTTGACTGGAAACACCAAAAGGAGGGTGTATGAGCCACCTTACTCAGACCCACAACTGCCACAGTACATGCAAAAGACTGCAAAACACCCTCCATCTCGTATGTTTGGGGCTGTTTGTATCAGCAGCTATGGTGTTGGTGAATCAGTAATGTTATCCAAGAATGTGAAAGGGAATCAGGTAGTATACTGGAATTTACTTGTTGACTATCTACCTGATTCATGAGAAAGTGGAAAGGCAAATTTATTTATGCAGGATGGCGCGTCCTGCCACACTGCTAGGTCTGTTACACAGTGGCTGAATGATAGTGAGGTGAATGATTTTAAGGACAGGCCAGGAACAGCCCTGACTTAACTCCAGTCGGTAACCTGTGGTCCATTGTGAAGCAAGGACTGTGTGATATGGACTTGTCTTCTGTCCCAAAGCTTGAGACTGCAGATAAGTAGCTGTTGGATAGTTCCCCAAAACTGCTCAAGAATCCTGCTGATAGCATTCCCAGCAGAATACAGGACTGCATCAAGAGGAAGGGTAATGTAGCAAAGTTTGAATTGTGTTAAGTGTTAACTGCTATTTTTTTTGGCCACTTGATCATAAAAAAATTCTCATTTTCATCTTTCATCTTAACATTTTGAGAGGGTGAAAGACCACGTGTGAGGCACAGTTTACAGTGCAGTGTATAAAGTGTTTGTATAAGATGTTAGGATTCTTTTTTTTGTCCAGATCTGGCACCAGTTGTTGTTTTGAGGGCATTTAGTTTTCTATGGTGCTTTTTTCTAAGTGTTATTTGTGTGGGGAGTGAATATCAGTCTTTGTTATTTGATGCCGAGAATGGATGGTGTTTTGCTCTGTGGGAGAAACTTTCCATACGATGACAGGAGGGAGTTAGCTGGATTAGTGTCTGTCATGTTAAGAGAGTGATAGAAGAAGTCTGTGCAGATGCAGACATTCTGTTTTGGGTAAACCATTGTTCAGTTGTGTAATGTAGTGCTTTATATTTGATGTTGCTACTATGGTGTTAAGGTTTTGTGATGTGATTATGAGTTCGTCTGCATATGAAGGGACTTGCATGCTGAGGTTTGCCAGATGTAATGGGGGATTGTATAGGAAGAGATTGGAGGGAGTTGGCTAAAGAACTTCTTGGAGAACACAGATGTAGAGTATTAAATGTTTTAGAGGTGGTCATTGTGAGTGACTCTTGGATGAAGGACTACTTAAAAATTGGTTAACCACATATTGTCATTTTGTAGTGTCAAATATTTTTGGTCTGAGGATGTGTTGGGGACAGTGTCACATGATTGATAATGTCTGTTAATGCTACTTCTTTGCTGGAGGGGGTTGTTAAATTCATCAGGAATATGTTGTGTGAGTTTAGCACTCCTCTGACCAAGGTAGCTGTCTTTTTCTTTCTGCCTCACTAACATGTGGACTACTGGCATTCTGTCCACAAACATACAATCTCTCCTTGTCATATGTAACAGTTGACAACACTTAACTCACACAGCTCATTTTTCGTAACTCTAGATTTTTCCTGTGGTGAGCACCCACCTTTTAGCAAAATGTTAGGAACAGTAGATTGAAGTAGTAGATAGGAACATATAGGCAGGAGCATTAGGTAGAAATATTAGGTAGTAGTAGTAGGTAGGAGCATTAGTTAGAAGTAGTCATTAGGAACATAAGGTAGAACCTCTACAAACACTGTGCTAGACAGACTTGCCCTCTGCCAGTGGCTGTTAAGGGTGAGGCAGTAAAGGCTAAGAAGCAGCACTGGAAGTCTTTAGTTACGGAGACTCTCTTGCTGTGGCCAGCCTTGTGAAGGAGTTCCAGTTGGAACAGGTGTCAGTTTGATGCTATACCCTGACACATAGTCAAACAAAAAATACTAGACAACCCTCTACAACAATAAAAAGAGTTGGTTGGCCAAATCTGCACACAAAAAGTACCAGACATATCTCGAAAACAATGACAAAAAGTGGTTGGCCAATTTCTTAGCAGGCTGCCATGCCAGAGTCTCTCACAGTGGCTAAAATGCTAAAGCTCAGCTATTAAGTTCCCCAAGGAGCAGTTCTTTCTCTAACACTCTTCAGTCTCGTACTACATGGTTTCCCATTACCTCTGGCAAACCTCTACATGAAGGTCCTTATGTATGCAGACTACCTCACAATCACATCAAAATACCCTGACAATACAGTAGCAACATGAAACATGCAACACTGCATTACACAATATTAACAGTGGTTCATCAAGAACAGCATGTATCCCCAAAGAAGTCTTCAGTCATTCTTTCAACCCAGGCAGACATGAATCAAGTTCACACCTTCTAGTCAACCTTGAATGGACAGTTTCTCCCTCTAAGCAAAATGCTAACCAATCTTGACGTCACATACAATACACACTTGACATTCACTCCACACTAATAACATCAACACAAAAGCAACACACAAATTAAAATGCCTTCAGAACACTAATTAGAACCAGCTTTGAAAAAGAAGAAAGAATCCCTCAGTGTTATATACAAACAATTTATAACTTCACTTTAAACTATGCCCCACCTGCCTGATTGGAAAAAATGCCAAAGTTATTGTTTAGTGTAGGGTTAGGGATGAAAGAAATAGAATCTAACATAGTTAAACACAGTGATGGTAAGGTATTGAATATCGGTCAGAGCACGTACAAATCAGATTAATTTATTGTAGGGAGAGTTGTAAAACGTTTTGTCAACTATATATGAGTGTATGTTGTATTGTGTAAATCAGATTTGTGAATAGTTTATTTGTGACAAAAAAGCTTAAGATTTAGATGGGCTGGATACTTCTGCACTTTGGATAAGCACAAGAGTGAAGTGTATCTACATAGTGCAGGAAGTTTCATAGAGCAAATTTTATGTTTTATACATTATGTATTTGGTGGTGATTAGTTGAATAATTCAAGTGATGTAAAGTTACATATTGAATGAATTGCAGTAGTATTGTGTTGACATATATTATGCATTTCGTGGTGACCATTAAGTGATTTAAAGTTACATACTTGTTGAACAGAAGTAATACTGTGTTGACATATATTGTATTTTTTTTTTTTTTTATGTTAGCTGAGACGGCACGGGCAACTGAAGCCCGTTGGTTGCGTTATACAGTAGTTGGCATACACATAACTTTAGGAAAACTAAGCTGTTTGCCTACTTAGCTGTGCATTTGTTTGTGGCAGGTATAGGCAAATTATTGTAACTTTGTAAGTACTGGTTGATACAAGTTGATTGTGGTGATGGACATTAGTCAGTAGTGGTTAGTCTTGGTGGTATTTTGCTGGTGCTAGGCCACAACATTATTGGTCACTGTGGTCAGCTGGGTCACAATTCCAGTTGTCAGAAGACTGGGTAACAATTAGAAGTGGGAAAACAAGAAGGAGGTGGAAGGATGGAGTGAAATATGCTTTGAGTGATCAGGCCCTGAACATGGAAACAGACGTGTTTTACAGGGGGTCACTTGCTGTCAGTGGGATGATTCAGAGCATGTGATGCAGGCAGATGAAGAAACAGAAAGATGGGGCTTGGCCATGGATGAGAGGGGATCTGGTTTTGGTACCGTTATACATACTAGCAACAGAGTGGATATGAGCATATGATACACTTCTTTGTCTGTTCCTATTGCCACCTCACTGCATGGGAAACAAAATGCATTCTATTCCTGCCACTGAATGTAGTGCAGCTGTAGGGGCCCCTTGATGAGGGTTGGGGTCCTGAGATTTTATAATGATAATGATAAGGATGTTAAGTATTTCTTATACAAATTCTACAAAGCGTACACTTAATCCACACATTCTCTGTCACTCCTGAAACCACATCGTTCCTCCCCAATCTGATGCCTATTGCATGTCACCACCCTTTCAAATAGGTTACACGTACAACATACCAGGGACACTCAACAAATGTATACCTCTGTAATTTACACATTCCCTTTTGTCCTCCATACCTTTATACTGTAGCACTATACAGACATTCTGCCAATCCTCAGGCATCTCACCATGAGCTATACATACATTGAAGAGCCTGGCTAAGCAGTCAACAACACTTATCACTTCCTTTCCTAAAAAATTCTACTAAAATTCCATCCATTCCATGTGGCTTACCTCATTTTATTTTACACAAGGCACACCAGCTGTTTACTTTTTCCCAGACCACTGTCCATTACTCTCTCTCACTTTGCATACCATGTTCAAAGCACTATGTATTTGCCACCCTGTCATCAAACACATTCAAGTCATTCTGATTACAAACATACATATATGATGATCCCCCATTACCTCTTGAGATGACAATATGAAGGTCCTTTCATATGCAGGCAACCTTACAAATATACCACAGCCCCCTAACACCACAGAAGCAGCAATAAACATACAACTGTATTTTATAGAGTTTGAACAGTAAATTTGCCAAAATTGAATATCTGCATCTACAAATGAGTTTTCATTCACCCTCTTAACTGCAGACAGACTCAAATCCAATGTACA
>JAUUDW010129580.1:2217-15257 GCA_032361385.1 Panulirus guttatus | reverse complement strand
TGTGTGTGTGTGTGTGTGTGTGTGGAGGAAGAGGGTTACACTCGTTAGGCCCCCATCAGAGCTTTTTCTATTGGCACACAGATTTTCTTTTAGACATCAGATACTTTCTATGTTCACTGTATCAAAATTCATTTTCTTTTCCATTCACCCACTATATCAGTGCTACAAAACTACGTCCTTGCATTGTTTCCAGCACGTTTCTTGTTTCCTTGCATCTTATGGCCTCTGGGTGTGTTATCCCTGCATCTTTCGAAGAAATTTTCGCTGCTAACTTCATCACACTGGTTTAAAAACTTAAGGTTCGGATCATGTCATTCTTACTCTTCTTTCTTCCATGGTAGACAAAGTCAAGGCCTCCAGCCTTTTCCTGTAACTCACTTCTCTTAATTCGGGTTACCACTCTTGTTGCCTTCCTCTAAACCTTCTCTGTTAGTTCTTTGTAGTTTCTGTGAGTGGGGGGGTGACCAAACATGAGAACCATACTCTAGTTTTAGCAGCTTGCTAAATATTTCCTTGCTCATATACTTGTCATTATTGTCTTAAAATGGGATTCTGGCAACATTTCAGTGGCTACGTCGACTCCCTAGTCCATCTCACACCCAAGACTCGTGCAGCTCATTTCCTACGATGTAATACTCATATCGGGAAGTAGTTCCGTTAGATCCCTTCCATTTTCCTGCACATTTACTCCAGCTGATTTTCATCAACGACGATGGCCGTTAATGAGCCCTTGCAATCAATGTAGGCCCTAAGGCCCATGTAACCTGACAACATATCTATCTGATTTTATAAACATCACGAGTTATCACTTCCACCTTCGGGTGGTTCTGCATATTTCACGTCTCTTGCAACTATCATGCGCTGGAGCTAGCGACAGAAAGAACAAGGATAAGAAATACATTCCTCTGTCTCCAGCCACACGAAGAACGTCTAAATTCAGCTTAGATTAGAGCGGAATTTCCAACTTACGTCGCTCCCCAGCGTTGCTTGCAAGCCCCATACGTGTTTTGGTAGGTCTCCACACAGCGGAATGTCTGCCTTGTGTGTGTGTAGCTTGGCCGGCCGGCCACTGGTGAGTGCTGTACGCCTCTACTCCACAGTGACAGCCCAAAACTCAGACCAAAACTGAAATAACTGGAGTTTTATGAATAGCTCTGTTCTGATAAGGTCTCTGCCCCCCTTTGAATTCGTCTGGTTGGTATATTTTTTTTTCCTTTCATATTTTCTGATGAGTGGACATCTGTGAAAAGTCAGAAGGTTTTACATTTAGAATATTCCATTGGATATGTCCATCGATGTGTGATTCTATCTCGTGTTTACCCAGAGGTCAAAGACAGATGGAATATTTTCGAGGATTTGGAGGAAAATATGAGTTCTGAATGTCTGAATTTTCGGGGGTTCTGTTATATGAATCGTTATGAGAAAATGGGTGATACAACATGAGGGATAGGAGACGAGGAGAGAGTTAAAAAGGGGAAGAAGATTAAGACAAAATATACAAAAAAGTAAAGAATAAAAGAGAAATGAAAACATGCGGGATGAAATAAGAGGAGGAGGAATAATGGAAGGGATAAGGAATAGCAAATATAAGGAAGACAATACCGCGTAAGATGAAGAATAATAAAGTACAGAAAAGAACGAAAATTGGAGTCGAGAAGACGAAAGACAAGAACAAAAAGGTGAAAAAGGTAACAAAAATGACAGAAATGATTTCTAACACGATGGAATGTTTTGTAGATTAGAAGAGACGGTAGGAAAATGGAAGCTTCCAATGGCTTTCCAGAGGACACGAACGAGATCTTTCAGGAAGTGGCAAGGAAGACGGGCGAGATCGAGGACAAAATACCATAATAAATGCGAACAGAAATTCGAAAGCCCGTAAGAAGCAAACAAAACCTAAAAGAAGTACTGCAGTAAAGTCTGCTTACTGAAAGAGAATCTATTTGAGATAAAAACGACAAACCTCATGAATTCAATCCCAAATCGTCTCTGCATCCCATGAGCTTGGCTATCTCAGCATGAGTGATCAACGCAATATACCAGTAACCCTCCCCACCTAGGTCGTCGTGGCATATGCCCCACTACCCTCTATGAGGACCTTGTGTCACGGGGAATGACCCCGGCGGTCCTACCCTGTGTGAGGTTGTAGTATCACAGGTGGTAACAGTAACACCTTGCACTGTGTGAGGCTGCTGTGGCACAGGCGATGATAATTTCCTGCCCCATCTTTCCTTTATCCTGCCGGCGTATGAGGGCACTATGTTCAAAAGTTTGATCTCTCTGTTACGATCAACGGAGGAGGTGAGAATCAGAACATGTCAGGAACTATGGATCTAATATTCGACCTTCGTTCTTATCCCGCATGATCTATGAGCCACATGTCCTCTCATGGCCCCTAGTAATCTGCCGTTCTGCCCAGAGGCCTACCAAGTTGCTTAGTAACATTTCTATATACTTCGTAGCTTTTGGTAATGTCAGGTAACCTCCTCGAGTGCCAGCTTCACTGGTTTCTTATTTGACGACTTTTCAGAGGCAGGCCCATGAACAAAAACCCTACCAGCATATTAATTCAAGCATCGCAACTTCCCCTCTTATTCAGGCAGGTCCTAAAGGCGCTGAGAGTTAAGATACATGTCGTAATTACCCAAGAATAATTCTTACCTTCATTTCCCTCCGTCTTGTTCCGTCTCCTCTTTGTCTCAAGGGATCACAACAGCGCCAGCGGCGACTTACCTCCCATGTGCACCCTGCCCATGACAGTCGACTCACCCTCAACTTCTAGCCACCAGGAAGTTCCCCGGCTGTTTGCGACATCTCTCAGCAGACTAAGGACCTCGATATCCCAGAGTGTAAGCGGAGCCAGGCCAGGCAGGAGCGTTAACTAGCAGGTATTCAAGGTGTGTTGTGCTCTGCCAGGTCGATGCCGTTCGTGAATATTGTGGTTTCATGATAAAATAAGGAGGAGGCTGTGGTAGGATATTCAACAGTGAAGAGATATGGGGGTACTTGAAGAGACAAGGCTGTATTTGAACACACACACACACACATACACACATATATTGAGAGAGAGAGAGAGAGAGAGAGAGAGAGAGAGAGAGAGAGAGAGAGAGAGAGAGAGAGAGATTTAAGTAACGATGAGTTTTCACCAACAGTCAATCCACTTATCACGAACACTTTTACTAAATATAAAAACCTAATATGCTTTAGGAGCTTCGTGAGTGCGCAGCGCCCTGTTAACCTTTTATGAGAAACTCAAAAGTTCCTTCTTTCTTTTTTCTACCCCCAGGTCGCCTGAAGCATCAGCGTCACAGAATACTGTTTCTAAAGGTACGGGCGACAAGAGACAGGACGCCAACATAACACGTGGCAGTTTAAAGTCCGTTTGATGCTGACACAACATTTACTAGATCAATGTAGTAACTCACTGTCTCTCCGTGTAATCCACTCTTCCCAGAAGCTAAATTATCAGGTTAAAGTTTCCGACGTCAACGCATTGATTACGATAACCCTTATACTTCCGTATGATTACTGATGTTATCGAACCCACACTGTTGTATAAATGCACTGCGTATGCATGTATGATAACTGTTGGATGTGATGTTCACAAACAGCTGGAGGTTATTAAATCAGAATACGTAACAAAAAAAATATAAATCAAAGGAAGATATGCTTTTCCACATTGTTAACCAAAGCATTTCATGCAGAGCCATTTCGTCTAGTACTACATGATCTGAACACTTCCATTTACGGGCTGCGGCTCAGTCATGCCTACGTCATAAGGTTCAAAACTGAAGACTTACCGTAAAACTAGACTGTTGTAAATTTCATCTCGCTTTATGCTCAGCGAGGGTGCGAGACCCGCTATTATCTGGAGCTTTCCAGAAGCCTCAGGAAAGGGATTAACGTCCATATTGAAGACTAACGCAGGCTGAGCTCAGTATAGCAAGTTTTTCTAAAGGTAATAATATTTCTAGGGAAAGGGAGGGGGGGTCACTGTTCCCTCGTTGATCCCAGAACGACATTTCCCCCAGCAGGAAGGAATGGCCAGTGACAGTGCCCATTGGGGTTTCCCCACAGTGGTACTTCCCCAGCAGGAGGGAGAGGGGTTCCTACGTCCATCCTGAGCACCAGCAGGAGGGCAGGTTCTTAGTGCCCATTGGGGGTTTACCGTAGCGATGCTTCCCCAGCAGGAGGGAGAGGGGTTCCTGCGTCAATCCTGAACACCAGCAGGAGGGGCAGGTCGCCACCGCCGCCTCCGGATCCACAGAGAAACACGTCCCAGCAGGAGGGTAGTGTTCCAACACCCCGCCTGGCCCCTAGCAGAACGACACCCACCTGGTAGTAGTATCGAGAACCACTGGCCCCTGTCCTCTACACAAGAACGACCCTTTTGCAGCAGGAATCCAGGGCATCACTGCCCCTCCTGACCACAGTTCGAGGCTACAGCGAAGGAAAACATAAAGAGGTAACTTTGTATTCTAAAAGCTTACGTGTAAACTATAACTTCGGGGGAAAGAAAAGTTTGCCACTTATGAAGAAAACCGAGCTGCCCTTAAGCCTTCCCGCTCATTTATGCTGAATTGTGTGTGGCGGGATAGAAAATATACAAGACAAATTGCTTCGTACCTAATTCATGAAGTGTACTGCAGGTGTCAGACCTGACCATGCGCCGTGTTGTACACGCGGGGCATGCGCTCGTTAATCAAGATAAACGGCGTCAGTGGCATTAATATATCACGCTGTAAATTGAGTTAAAATCGTAAACTTGTCGCGAGATGATGTAACGCTCCTTGTAAAATCTTGACACCGGCCCTCTGCTAATTTACAAGGGGAAGGGAGGGAAGACGGCATCCTTGAGAGAGTTAAGCTGGAATGATATACTTCTTGAAATAATGGCAGTTGTCCTTTGGGTGAGAGAGAAAGAGAGAGAGAGAGAGACAACGCTGTGCTGTTAAAGTTACGACCGTATTTCTGTGGGAAGGTTGAATCCTTCACCCCTTCTCTGGCGTGTGAGAAGAAAGAGAGGAGGAAGAAAGGAGAATGAAGGAGGATAGAAAAAAAAAGCATGATGAAAGGAAGAAAGTAGAGAAGAAAATGATGAAAAAGTGTAAAAAATGACGAAAGCAGGTATGGGCAACAGTCACGGAGGAACTCCAAAGGAGATGATGAGAGAAAGGATGAGGGAAAGAGGACGACATGGGAGAGGCAGGCGAGAGAAAGGGGAGGAATATATGAGTGAGAAAAGAGAGAGGAAACATGCAACAGGAAAGTGAAATAGGATGGCAATAGAGAAATTGAGAAAGGAAGATAAATGAAAAGTAGTAACTTTAAAGACGGTAAGAGGTAAAGGTGAGGGAGGAATGCATAGCGAGAGTGTGTGTGAGTGTTGTGTCTGTGGAAGGAAACTGTAGTTGACTTACTGCCACACACAGCAGAGGTGTGGTGGACATGTTAGTGCTGTCTGGCTTACTGTTTAGCCCATGAAAAAGAAGACTTACCTACACTCTACATTTACAGACGAAAAAATGCAAGAAAAATTTCGTAGAATACGACAAACTACGAGGGACAAAAATGAAATTAAGGAACCAACTCGAGGAGATAAAGAAAAACAAAACATGAATCTTTCCAAGAATTAGAGCAATTACGACTTGGCAAAATTGATTTACCAACACACACACACACACACACACACACACATACACACGAGCCAAAGCCTGGTTCCGATTTATCAACCGTCCCCGAGGGAAGGACGAACACCTGGGTTGGGTGTCGGCCGACTGCCGCGCCCAAGATCGAACCCGGGCGGGCCTGTCGGTCAATCCTGTATATGTGTTTTGTGTATATATGTATGTGTGTGTGTGTGTGTGTATGTGTGTTTGTGTGTGTGAGTGTGTGTGTGTGTGTGAAAAGGTTTTCAATCTCCCTTAAGAGATTAAAAAAGATTAAATAGAAACTAAATGAAATTATTCCAATTCCTTTAATTTCTCATAAAATCTATGAATAAAGGACCTCCTTGGGAAGATGAATATGAAACGACATAAAGTCTGGAACAGATTCATCGAAGAACCACATAACACCCTCTTTTCTTCCCTCTGAGCCTGGAACCACTCCTTAGCAGCTGGGGACGCGAGCGAGTGTGTGGTCGAGGCTTCACTGGTAGTCTGTCGAGGCAGTCAGTATCTGGGTACGACATTAAAGATCACAGCCAACGCGCATCCTCACTACCAGAGTCAATTACGAACCTCCACATCATACCGGTGTGGGCTACTTCTCTGAGTGATATGGAAATATCCCGGACGTTATCTCTTTTAGTTCATTTTTGACGTAGTGATTATAATCTGCATCGAAGCAATGGTACAGAGACACGCTAACACCAGTCCTTTACTATTTGCTAAACTGCACATGCCAATTTTTTTCTAGATCAACAACATATTACCGTGAGTTAGACTACAAACAATACATCAGTAAGATGTACGACTTCTATCTATCTATCTATCTGTCTATTTTCATCATCAATTCTGTTGACTGGTAAACCATTCTCAATCTCACTTCTATCCTTCACTCTCCTCTTGTAACTTTATTGTTCGTCTTGGCCCTTTTTCTCCCGCAACATCATTCCAGAGATCGCACTTTGTTCGTCTCTCTCCTCGAACCCCTTTTCTCTCCCCTGAACATCCTCCCTCCTTTATCTCCAGTCCCTCATTCCCGCGTCATCCACCTTCGAGAGCAGACTTGGACTCTGAGAGCTGTTGAACTTAGTTACGGGTCATATGGCGCACTGCCTGCGTTCCCTGTGACTCTCTACATAGACAAAGGACTTTCTCCAGCTAAAAATAGCCAAAGAATTATGTATATCGCTTTGTGGTATATATATATATATATATATATATATATATATATATACTGTAGAAAGTGTAAAAAACTGTGAATATGAAAAAGAGGCAAAAGATTTACACGTCCAAGAAAAGGAAATCGTGTTTTTTAAAAGGCAGACAATTTAAAGACCCGTATGGTTAATGTTGAAATCAGCTTCCAGGATACTTGGAAATTTCAGCCTGTCATGGAAGTCTGGAAGGCTCCTGCCTTTGTGAAGAATACTCGTAGTGACACAGTGACTCAAAACAAGCTACACTTATTAGACGAAACAACTATTCACGAGACTAAAAAGATATGCTATTTAGTAGTTCCCTAGCCAGGCACCAAGACAAACAATCTTGCGTATGGGTCCCAAACGAGATACGTCGATGTTGTTATCCTGGAGCCAGGACGGACGCCATGATTGAAAAGTTTCAAGACGTCGTCGGTGAGCGCATCTGCTGAGACGATTTCACTACGCAAGTATGAACCAACACCGTAACTAGTTATAGGTCTGAGGTTATCATAGGCAAGTGCAAGATTGCATATATGCATTCAAAGATGCAAAAAGCAAGTTATATCTAGACTCCTGTCGAGGGACGATACCAACGCTACTGTTTTGAGCAAAATTAAAGTTATCAATGAACGTATAAGGTTAATCTCCAGAGATGGAGATGAAATTCACTTCATACATCTGTGGGTCGACTTCATGACAGACAAAACTGTCTCCTAGGGATGGCCTGCACCTGAACAGAGTGGGAACTGCGCGCCTGGGCAGAGAGTTGGAAGAATACTTCAGGGAAAATGTCCGGCAAATCCTAAGTAAAATGCCGGTGCCACTGAATCCCAGCCAGAGCTCAATGCGAGTAATACTCAACAATAAACTTTAAGACTTTAATACAAACGCCAAAAAAGTGTAACTGGAAAACGAAATGAGCTAATCGCATGTGCGAGCCCCGGGTAACTTGAAATAATCGTTTAACTGAATTATGGATAAACGCGATAAATACGCTCCTATCAGCTCTAAGCGATAACGGGACATGATACATTTAACCAAGGCCGCATCCACAAAAGGAAGAATCAAATGCAGTCATAGACAGGAGGCCGTAAACGTGAACTTAGAGAAAGATAAGAATACATCCCAATACCGAATGGAATCCCGTGGAGTCTTTCATATATATCAACAACAACACTAATGGTTACTGTAGGCCTGTCATAACGTATCGAAGGGAGACCTGAGACAAATGCTGTGGGTACTATGTGGAAAACTGACAATATCAACGAAGACGATGTGTTTCAACCACATCAAGAACACCAGGTAACCCAGAGAAAAGAAATAACAGACTGAAAATCATGAGAAAAAGACTCAGTGTAGATGATGGAAACCTATCTCGCTAAGAGTGTACCTGTACACTGGCATAAATCCTCCCATGTTGCAGTTCGGGTAGGCATGATTCAAACACTTAAAGAACGACTGGACGTTATCGGGCATGTTTAATTAAGATGCATTTTTCCTCTAACCAACAGGTAGGAGCCTCTATCCTGGTGAGGTCTTTATAAACCAACGGGTACTCTGACATATTTTTTTTCCTATGTCTTCCTCCCTCCCTCAATTAATTTCCTGATCCTCCTCTTCCTCCGTAAGTCTCTCTCTCTCTCTCTCTCTCTCTCTCTCTCTCTCTCTCTCTCTCTCTCTCTTTCTCTCTCTCAGGCAATGACAGAGGTAAGGCTTATCGCACCTGAGAGACGTGGAACGCTATCAACCACGCAACGCCGTCTCTCACACGCTCAATCACTTGTTTCTTTTCTATTTTTGAGATAGTATTTTTTTTTGTTTTCTGCTGTGTCGAAATGATTTACATAAAATATGATGACCAGACGGTGCTTATGCAGTCTGCAGCATTACATTAAGCGTTCGCAAGATCTTTTTCTTTTCACATACGAGTGTGCCCTATGGGGACGACATGACGCGCAGAGAACCTTGTGTTCTGAAAATCCACTTCGCGGAATTAGAGACGCAAGATGTCTTCTGGCCTTCAATACCCCTGCTAAAGCGGCAGAACTGTCTTCGTGCGGGGCAGGCTGGGACAGTGGGCTAGAATTTACACTTAAAAATCTTGAAGGATGCAGACTTTCCAAAGACGTTTTCTTCACCTCTGCTTCGAATACGAGCGAAATAGGTCGCTGTCTCTCTATACTGCAATAGATTACTGCTCTCCCACAAGATCCGACCGACATTGGATATCATTTTCTTAGACGGCGTCCTTCAGTGACCAGGAACTAACCGGCTGGGACTAGAAAACAGAAATTATCACATGCGACGTCTGACTGATGGATCACCTATCCAGGAGCTCCCTGCAACGTCATCTACAGCAGGAGGGTGGGAGATGAGGCCAGGCTTAGTCACACCATACCTGATTCTGGTCGCCTGAGTCTCTCCTCGGGGGACAGATACGGCAGGTTGCTTACGGTAGCGACTCAAATGAGAAATATAGCTATCTATAAAAAAACAACATTATCTCAATAGTGTTAACCCCAGAGTGGAATTTCTCCCATTGAGATATCATTGCATGAGACGAATATTCTTTCTCCGTAAGGAATATTAACCCCGGTGAATATTATCACTGGAAGCAGTAACTATACTCCCGGGCTCTGGATACCTGAATCTTCTCCAGCAAATGAAATACTTGTTCCAAGGAGCTACTTAAGCGCCCATGGGAGAGTTACTGTATCGAAAAATGCTCTCACCAGGTAATGAACTACAGTTCACATTCAGACACGTATATTGTGAGGATTTCCGACTGAGGGATTTTCAGGTGAGGTAATGGAGTCCTGCTTTATCATAAAAGCTTAAGTGTAGTTAGAAAGGATATATAAGGAAGGAGACTCAAGAAAAAACTTTCCACCGGTGGTTATTACTTGAAGTCGCCTGCCTTAGCGACCCTGGCAGTTGATGGGTCTACAGCCCAAATACAGTGGTAGTGAAACAACCATAACTCCTACGCCTTTTGAATTCCTTGACACTGTACTGTCTCAGAATTTTCCTGTGCAGAGTATATCATTTCGAACACAGGTAAAACTATTCCTCCTTACACCAACTTGTAAAACAGATTTAAAGAAGATTACGTTAAGGTCTCTTTATCCACATTGGTTCGGGACATAACCGTAACACTTTATTAAGGGAAGAAGTGTTGACACGAAATATAAAGGAAAAAGCCCGTGCAATGTCGGTTTATAAACAACAAAAAAAGAATCTATCGCGGGTCTGTCCAATCAGAAAACGCCTTTTCGCTTCTGCGAATGAGCATATTAGAATCACTATTCCATTTTCCTATACGTTTTCATTTCATTCCCATCTATCTTCTCCTCTCCTTATTGCAATAGTTGTCTCGTCTCTTTTCACATTCCATCTTCTCCAAATGTGTCTTATTCCATTATAATCATCTTCCACACGTTTCTCCCAATCCTACTATCATTTTTCCATTGTCTTCCTATCTTCCTTCTCTTTTACTTCCACCTCCCCTCCTCATGAAAGCGCATCCAAGCGTTGTTCGATCATTACCCTCTTGAAGCGAGCATGTTTACTTGTTGTACCAGCCATGCAAAGATCAGCAGCGCGTCATGAACCAAGCTGATAGCTTTCATCAGCCGAAGCTAAGTAGTCGATTAAGCTGTTTTATATTCGCCAGTGAAGTTTAAGTCTCAAGATAAGGAGCATCTCGCGAAGGGATTAATCCTGTTTTTCCTCCAGAAGTTATGTAGGATCTAAAAGATAGCTGGCCGCGTTTTTCATGACAGGATGTATCTGGAAAGGTCATCAATCTTAAGGTTAACTGTTATATTCTAAGCCTTACAGGCCATTGGTATGTTATACTTAGTATTTATGCATTCTGTTAAGCTTTACAGTAAAAGATATAAGACAAGATTGATCTAATTAAGTCCTGGGGTTATACATTTACGTAGATGCTGAGAGTTGGAAACCGCTGGTTGGTGCCGGGGATGGATGGTATATCTCGTTGTGGAATCCAAGTTCCCTTTGAGACGGTGATGATAATACTTGTTTAGTAAAGGCGGTTGGAAGCGCCCTCTGGTTTATGCACGCAGAGTGCGGAAGGCTCGCGCGGTGAGATCATCTGTGTTGTGGGTGAAAACAGTTGTAAAGTCTCAATTTGTCCTGTACTTGACTTATGATATGAGTCTGTGTTTTCTTGGAAATGGCTTCGGTTATCTGTAGCCCTGTTGGGTCGTGGCAAAACTTCTGCATTTTCAAAGTTTCGGTAAGATGTTGGCGAGTGAGATTTATAATCATGATGCTGTAGGTGTATTCTGGGGCCTCCGTTTTGAAAGAAGTCGGCTGAGTGATGTTGTAGCCATAATGATATGGTTTACGTGTTTTCGAAGATTATAATGTTGTACCAGAACCTGTTATGTTGCGAATACGTAAGAGTTTACTAGAACCAGCTATGAGGTAGCGAGCGTGAGGCAGATGGAGGAGGGAAAAATACCACTAGAGTGAAAGTTGGAAGTGCATATTAGAATGGTTACGTCAAGGTGGGCAAGACTCATAAAGTAGAAAACCTGCGACTACAAATTCAAAAACGAACTCACACAGAACACCAACTCACTGCCATTTACCGATGTAGGTTGCATGTACTCCTGACAAACTGCGCCCCATTTACCTCAGTAAGATCCATCATACTGCTCACTGAATCACTGACAGCAGACACTTACTGTATGGTGCTGGGGGCGTCGCTGCCTTCCCAGGTCTACCGATGTCTGTTGGAGGAGCCTCTGAAAACGATAATAGAGGAGTCGAAGTGAGATCGAGGGTGTGAGATAATGAGCGAATGGAAGAGATTACAATACGTATTTATCGTTTCTTTGTTCATCTGGGGCTGATTTCAACTAAGGGTGAAGTCAATTTTTAAATGTTTCTGTAGTTGGTCCATGAATGTTTCTCACTTCCCCTAGCAGTACAGTGAATAATCGTTCTCGCTTCCTGGCTGGATGGGCCTGTCATATATATATATATATATTCGTTCGATTTATTTTGGTATGTTTCATGGTACTCCTGGAGACTTAACAACTCTGTATCTTCCCTGTTGAGAGGCTTTCAGGTTTAACATATTTTCTTTCATACCTTCAATTAATACTTTCAGTTTGTTTCAATTTGCAGAGAGAGAGAGAGAGAGGGAGAGAGAGAGAGAGAGAGAGAGAGAGAGAGAGAGAGAGAGAGAGAGAGAGAGAGAGAGAGAGAGAGAGAGAGAGAGAATGGAACTTCGCTGTGGGTCCAAAATGTGCATCACCTCTGCCACCAATGTTGCTTGACTGCCGTAACATATATACGCAAATCAATTCATTCTAAACTCGCAAGGAATTTTTTTTTTTGCCCTCTCTTCTGAGAGAGGCAGTGTACGTAGCACAGTTAAAGAGGGACGTGTCCCAGCAAAACACGGACGTGGACTGCCTCCCCTTCGGAAGACAGACTAGTACTGTGTGTACATCATATTGCGAGACAGTTGCTTTATGCAATCATTTCATTCAACTCCATGATACTATATCACCTGGCTATCCTCCTTGTACACCTGTGTTGGCACCGTCGCCGCCTTGTACCCTCATACACACCTATGCTTGTACCATAACCTTTTCCACGATCGTATAATCTCTTAAAAGCCTTTATGTCCGAACATTTCTCCCTGAACCACGGCACCGCCCAGCTTGCAGCGTCCCCGAGATGCACGCGCACGCCGGGGGGGCCTTGATCCCTCTCTTTATATGCAAATCCTGCAATATTGCAAGAACTGCCAGTAACGCGTCGACCCTGCAACAAACCCGCCGTAAAATGTTCTACGTTGGTGGATGGAGGAGGAGGAAAAACCTCCATCCCCGTCCCCTCCAAACCACGCCCATGAAACACGCCCTTCGGACAGCGCGAGTCACAGGAAGTTGGTTGACTGCTTCTGTAGCAGGAATCGTTCGTAAGATCCATGATGGAGACACCATGACATGAAGGACAGCACAAAAAGTGGGCGAATATGAGTACGAGATTTATAGATGTGCTGAATGTTACTGATAGTCAAAAAAGGATTGGAAAGAAAGAGAGAAAAAAATGTTATGGTACAAAAACTGGTATTCCATCAAAAAGTAGTTCAGTCGAAGCATCCTAAAAGTATATGTCCATTTAG